>CAMXCT020001440.1:54928-64928 GCA_947184155.2 Cladocopium goreaui | reverse complement strand
ACCCATGAAGCCATGAAGAGTGGATCTGTCCATTTTGAAACCTGGAACTAAATTAAAGGCCCTGTAAGTGCAGAAGGTTACAATGACCATCCCCTTTGTGGTTTCGTTATACTCCAATTCAAATTTCGTAGTTGGCCACCGCTCAGAGGTTGATCAAAATCACCAGTCTTCTTTCTTCAACTGCCCCAATTTCGCAGCAGTTTCTCCAGCTTCTCCCGAATTTTCTCCAATTTCCAGCCGCCAACTCCAAAATGTCGCAGGATTTCGGGCCTCTGAGCACGGTACCTTTCGGTACCGATCCCACTCGCGTCGCCGTCTCCTGGAGAGGTCAAGCTGAAACCATCACCTGGCGCCTGCTGACCTTGGTGATATGATGGATTCACCGGCCTGACTCTATGCCCATTGATACTAACTTGTCAGAAACAACAAAGCCATCACAGTTCACTTGCGAAACAACAAAGCCATGTATGTCCTTATAATCCTTATAGTAGCTTACGTCACATGGATGTAGTTACATACAGCTTGAGTATTGTACAAGAATTCACTGTATAAGAATTTGAGGGGCTCGATTCCAAGGCGGGCTACCTATTTTCAGCTATACCAAACACATAGTACGTTAAGAATTTGAGGGACCCTGGAATAGGACTGCCAAATTCTTAAATTATTGCTTATAAGTGAGGTTTGAAATTCTCCTTTTTGCGTTTATTTTTTTAGGCGTGAGCCTTTGTACTGGAGACCAAAACGTTCTCTTTTGCGCACTAACCGCACGAAACTCAGACAAGCCTGGCTTAGCAAAAAAAAAACTTTTTCCCATGATCTACAAAATGCTATTTTCGCATGCTTCTTGTCAAATCTGCTTGGCAAGCGCATTGCAAGAATAGAAAATATCAAATAGTAAAACGAATGCCAAGCATGACCACGAGCGTGACTTGCTACACGGACCGTGTGATGACTCGCTTCCTTCAAGCAAAAAAACGTCAAGCCCAAGCCTGTGAAGGGCGCGCCGGGGGAGAATCAAGCCTTGGCGCGGCTGCGGCCCCCGGGCGCTGAACTTTAGTCCGCTGGATACACCGCTGAGCCGACGCCGCCGGGGTTGCCCGGCGGTCCCGAGCCTTTACGGCCTCTCCAGTGGGCGCTGGGACTGCTCTGCCCAGCGAAACCGGGCTCAAAAAGCAGAAACGCGCGTAGATCGTCGATCTACGCGGGTTTTTGCGTTTTCCCGGGCGTGGCGGGTGTCATCTTGCGGGTGTCAACAGCTATGCAGGATTCCGGCCACGACAGCCCAGCACGGCCAAAACACCCGTATAACGCAAAATCGCGCGTAGATCGGCGTTTTTGCGTTTTCCTGGCGCCGCGGCCCCACTGCAAGCAACCAAGGCCAAAAACCAGCGTAGCCGGAACAGCTATGCCGGATTCCGGCCACGACAGAGCCCAGCGCGGCCAAAACCCTGGTATAACGCAAAATCGTGCTGTAGCTCGATTTTGAAGACATATTTTCGCATGAATAGTCAAATCTGCCAACTCCACCTCGTTACCTTGTTTAATCTTGCTCCAAATTGTGCAGATGCCTGCAATACAATACTAAGAATGCCTTAAGGATTTGAGGGACCCTCGGCCTGTTGTAGTGTAAATTTGCCTGTATTTAAAAATAAGAATTTGAGGGACCCTGGACCTCAAGCTTTCGGATTCTTCACCAGCGCTCGGGCTGTATATTATCGGTAGCAAATAACATGCTTCTGTCAAGTTCGATGTCCTCCGTGGGTTCCCGGTGGAGAAAGCAGCCGGTGGTGTCCATGATGCGGAAAAATCTCAGGGGGCTCGATGGGCGGAAAGTTTTGCACAATTTGATATGTCTAATATTGTTAAATAGTCTCTCTCTTTCTCTACAATATATATATATATATATGTATATATATATATATATATATATGTATATTATATTAAATATGTACATATATATATATATATATTTATGTATACATATATTTGAAAATTAAAGTACTCGAGGAAACATCAGGGCTATATGTTATGATTGTATAATGGTATAGGCCGGGTTCTGCCGACTAGTTTAATGGGATGTAGTGGAGAAATTGTGGTTAGGATAATCAACAGATGTAAATCATTGATTTTCACTGACGCAAAAGTGGATACATTGTGGGGATAAAACCATCTGACGGTCATTTCATCAAGATGCCAATTGAATTTCATATCCATATGTATATATATATAATGTATTATATACTAATTATACAAACCAGGCATGATGAGTAGGCCTGCCCTTGTACCAGCAATACGGAGAGGTCATGCCACCTATGGATGACCATCAACTGATAACAGCTTACCCGTTGGAAATTTGACAGCTTGCTATCGAACATCACAATTTTTAACAGGTAAATAAATGATTCCATGTTCATCCATTTTCCATAGCTATATATGTTGAATTACCAGAGGGTAACATGTTCTTGTGAAAACATGGGTTTCAAGGCGAACTCATTTCGGCGAGTCCACGCAGAAATTTGGGATGAGAACTAGCAGAACTTGGGTTTCTGCAATGAAAAAAAGGCTTGGGGTTGCTGCCCAACAAATGCTGAATTTCACAAGAAAGAGTTTCTTTCGATAAAACCCGGCAACATATCTGGCTGGTGCTTTCATCATCCCATGGGTGAGAATAGTATGATGTTTGTGTGGAACGGTGATGATCATGTGATAATCATGACCATAACAACAGCAAGTTCTTCAACCATCACCGTTCAGAAAACCGATCCTCAGGACCTAAAAAACAGCCTCTTCAACCAGCAGCTGAGGTTTCCGGCGACCCCTCCGGGACTTGCTTCTCTTCTTCATCTTCATCAGAACCTGGGAGAGTTCCGCCGAGGATCTCTGAACTCGGGGATTCAGCAGATCGGAAGATGGGTCATGCCAAAAATCCCAAGGTCAGAGAAACTGATGAAGCTTCTCAGGAAAATGAATCCATGCGTGTATTGCTGGAAAATCCTAGATCCTCATAGCAAACTGAGTTTATATATATATATGTGTGTGTATTTATTCATTTATCTATGTACTTATTTGCTTGTATTTGGATACTAAAGAACCTATGACAAAATATAGATGCTGGGTCTTCTGCAACTTGACCCTTTGATTTCAACCAACCGATCCAACCGGCGCCTGCATCTTCTTTGGCACCGGAGCCGTTGTCGGCGGTCACCTGCGAAAAGGTCGGAGCCTTGAAAAAAAGTAGCTGGGAAATCCCCATGTTGTTGGGGATCTTTAAAAAATCCGAAGTGGGATATCAATACATTACATTACGTCACATGACATGACATTACATGCCATGACATCATATAACATAACATAACATAACATAGCATAACATAACATAACATAACACAATACATGTATTATACATATACATGTGTATGTCCACACATATATACATACATATATATATATATATATATGTGTGTGTGTGTTATCAAATATTGTGTTTTTTGATGCTGACAATGATCTCGAAACAAACAGACTGGGGACAAACTTTGGCTGATAGCCATCCCTAAACCTGTTCTAGGCTGGGCCAACCCAGGTAGATACTATACGTTATACGGTGCATATACTATACTATGATCATATGAATTACCGTTGGCTTATCCATGGAAAGGTCTGTTGGAGTCAATTCTGTATTGGTTAACATGAAGTAATGGCTGAACCAAGTTTCAGAAGCAGTACTGTATATATATATATATTACATATTAAGCCATATACAAGGATAGAATTTAACATATATATATATGTGTGTGTGTTTAAGATGGAGAATACCAATATCTAATAATTATATAAATATAATGAAATATAAATATTACCCTCTGGTAATTTAACATAGCTATGGAAAATGGCCCATTTATAATGGTTTTTCCATTAAAAATGATTATTTTCTATAGCTATTAAAATGAAATATTAGTATTAGATATTTATATAACTATATTTATAATTATATTTCTATTACAATGTTCCAATTTCTATAACTATAATGAAATATAAATATTATAGTATTATTATAGTTATAGAACATTCATATCCTATCCCCAAACCCATCAGGATCCCACCTCCTCTTCGGCCCCTTCGGCCCCTTCAGCTTGCGCTTCCACCGCAGCGACCTCCGCGACCCCCGCGGCCTTTTTGGCATCGCGTTTCAGCCTGGGATCAGCCACCAAAATGGGAAAAAATGATGGAAAAAGGTCCAAAATGGTCCAAAAAAGAGGAGAAAAATCATAAAACACTTGGTCCTATAATATCTTATAATGTTTTATTTGGTTTTCCAATGTTATAATATGCTATATATTGTTATATAGTGTTATATACATGAAACATGGGGCTTAGACCAAGAAACAATGAAGATTTGAAGCATGAAACATGTGGGTTGAAGCATCAAACATGAGGGAAATTGGCATGTGAACCTATGAAACTACCGATTCGGCATCCATTTTCATATTAGGTATCGCAGGGATGTAGCGGGATCACTACAAAAAGTGGAAGATCAATCATTGCTTGGTGATTTTTGCCCTTCAGATCACCAGCGCCAATTTGTTGGCATGGGAAATGGAAGTGTCAGGAATAGTTTGCCTTGAAACCACCTGGCTTAAACTTGGAACCCATAGATACATCTAACATCATCTAACAGTAAGCGTATATGTAGACCACCAGCAAATGAGGGTGGTTCCACTTATGTCTTTCCCATCACTCTACCCAGAGAGGTCCATGGCCACCTGTTGTGTTCCAACTATCGACGGATTTTAGAATATCTGGTTTGTGGTTGAGCCCTACCCCTCTGAAAAATGATGGACTTCGTCAGATTGGATCATCATCCCAACTGGGAAAATAAAGTCATGTTCCAAACCACCAGATATGTTAGATCCAACTAGCAAGTCTTTAGAATCCATCAACACGATCTCAAACCACATGAAGGCAGCCAGTGTTTCTCCTTGCTCGGCTTTGCGAACTTGCAGATTCTACACAGAAACCTGTGGGAAAGCTGCAACATAATAGTTGGTGAATGAGGATTATCTGCTGATTTGTGATTTCCCCCTATATTAGGTGGAGTAACCCCCTCTAATCATTAACCAACCGCGGTTTTTGAAATTGCTTGCTTCTAAACACTCCAGCGTACCGGGCTGAATACCCGCGTAGCTGAGTTTCCAGCACCTGTGACACCAGTTTTTTATAGTGTGCCAGGCTTCGGCAAATTGGATTTGTCTCAAAAGGAGGCCAGAAAGCGCCAGGAAAATCATGATCATCTGAGAAACGGGAGAAACGGTGACAAAACACTGATTTAAGGTTTTAAATTTGAGACAACCCAAGTAAATGTAAATTGATTGGTTGTTCAATAGGTTACCCCTGTGGAAAGGGACAGGGATGTCTTGGAACTGTCATCAAATTATGCTTGTCCCTACCATTGGCCCCGAGAACCTGCCCGTTCGTAAGCTGTATAACTTGCAGGTTGGTGGGGCTCAGGGATCAGGCAATGCTATAAATATAGTCATAGAACATGAATTAAACATATATTAGATGGGTTATACCACCCGTGTACATATATTAAAATCATTTAAAGTCACAGTCACCCTGAGTCACCCTATGACTCTTCATAAATGCCCTGCAGCTCCGGTTCTCTGGGACGACGGATTTGACTTGCGTCAAAGGACGAGAAATTCATCCAGAAATGGGCGGGATGGTCTGGCACTACTTGGCCAGCCAGATACACTGAGGTTTGTCTGGAACGAAGATAGCTTCGAGATTCACCTGGAAGTCTGAACAACATTGGATGGCGGAAGGTGCAACGCTGCTGCACATCCGAAGGAGGGAGATTGGTCACAATGTCAAACATCTTCTCCATGCGATCCCAATCCGATGGCCGGATGAATCTTCGCAGTGTGGGCATTCCAGATTCAATGGCTGGTTCTGAGCTCTGCCGCCTGAAAGCAAGATGCGCCTCCTTAATATCAAACATTGCGTTCTCATTGCTCACCAACAAGGCCTGGTCGAAAGTTTCGGGAAATTCTAGGCCCATCTATACCCCAAGTCCCAAGGAAATTCATGATCATCCGATCCACGCATAATTTTATGGCGAAACAAAAACACCATGTGAATCAAACCACCACCAAGAGGCAATCTCAACTAGTTCATCGTAAGCTTCCACAACCTTACGGATGTGTTTTCAGGGCACCAAAAAAAAAGATCCCAGTAGACTCCCACGTTCCTAAGCAATGGGAACATTCAAAATACCCCGCAGTGAAGTAAGATAACTATAGTAGATATGGATAAGTTCGGTGAAAAAGTCCCCATGGTATGGTGGGGCCAGGATTTCCTCCAAAAATAGATATGGATATGGAAAACAACCATGGTTTCCTGAAGACATTGAAGGCATGATCAAATTGATCAAATCTCAAAATTGTCACAGATCTTTCATAAAAGCCTGGCAACTTCCGAGACCGTGCTGCTACATCGAGATGGGATTGCTTCAGACTTCACTGACGTAGTTGGTGGCGTAGTTTCAGGCGCATCAGGAGGGGCTGATTGCTCTGGATCCTCTTTTAATGCCTTGGTATCCCCAGTTTTTCATCCCCAGTCATCAAGTTTCAGTGGGCATGAGTGGGCTATGTGCTTGATCCAACTTGATCCGAACAATAAAGGCCAAGAAAAAGCTCATCGGATTCAGAAGAAAAGTGTAGTGCTACAATTGCTACAATGCAAAGATGCCAACAAGCAGTAGTCATTGCCTGTCGCACCTTGGTTGGAGACCTGGGTGTGGAACACGTCGATGGACACCAGTCCATCAGCACCCTGCAAAGCAAGCCTCAAGCCTCGAGGCATCGCAGGCGTTGCCTCAGGATCCGAACTCAGAAAGTGCAAAAATCGTTGGCGACTTTCCGAGTCCAGGAAGAGATCCAGGAAATTGGTCTTGGACAATTTCTTACTGGACTTCAGCAAGCGTTCGAGGCAGCTTGCATCATCCACAATGCTGCAGCTGCTCTTGTCCAAGAGTAAATCACCATCACAAACTCCTCGCAACACCTGGCGGAATCCCAACATCATCGACGATGCGTCGCTGGAATTCATCTTGGCAAAGATGTTGGATCGTATGATACGATCTGTGAACACAATGAGTACAGCAGTGACAAAATGCGAGGTCAGTGAAGATGTGAACATTAACAATGTTACCTGTTCAAAGCCAACTAGTTGAAACTGCTTGTACATGAGAAGCACGGCTTCGCAAATTTGGGTACTCAAAGTCATCTTCAGGTCGAATAGAGTGACAGACATGAAGACAAGTCCCGTTCCCAGCACTTTCTCCGCAAAGAAAAGGGTCATAATATCAGATTCACCAACGAGTCCAGCGGTCATAAGCCCATGAACTGACAGGACCACCACTTCAAATACACGAAATTGAAGATCCGTCTTGACAAGTCTTTGGGAGCAGGAGTGTAGGCCATAGGCCAGCATCATTCCAGCAACTTGACATATCGAGGCAAAGCTCTGATCCTTCAAGAATCTCCAAAGTGCAACGAAACCCACTAGGAAAGCCAGTTGTACCAGCACTTGATTGGCAACTGGAAGCATTTGAAGCCTCGCCTGCAAAAGCTCTTTTTGGTACCGCAGCTGTTGCTCGTCTCGCTGCTTGCGGAAGGATGTCTTGGAACACCACTGGCGAAAGTGTTCATAGAAAACTCGAAAATCTTCCTTGGTCAAAGTTGCATGTACTATCAGAATGCCCAAACATCCAATTACTGATGCACCATGCTGGAGAACGTATTCCGCAATGTGCGAAGCCATGGCTGCGAGATCCTAATCAAAGCCGAGCCTGAGCCAAAACTGTCACCCAGGCTGCTGCAGTCCTGGATCCCACAAATTGCGAAGACAGGAAAGCGAAAAAACCGTAGGACGCGGCTGTGTATTGAAAGCTGTGCTATTAAACCATGCAGTACAATATTACATGTGTGTATATATGTATATATTAATATGTATATAATATGACCATTGGAGGGTTATAGCCCATTCTACCCCCAACTGCGCTCCCCCAAGTAGGAGGCCAATAGATTTTCACTCCGACTTGCACCATGACTTGCCACCCAGATGCATCTGTTGCTGCCGTGCAGAATCATCCTCTTCATCTTCAGAATCCGATTCGTGGTCCTGGGGGAAACGCTTTGAGTGATACCCTTTTTCACCTGCAATATACATGATTTTACCGCACATGTTTAGTGGTTTGACGTATGTTTAGCAATTTTCAATAATTTTCATAGGTATCTTAAGAGTGAGTGGTTTTTCGCATTTTAAAACATGGTTAACATTTGGGTCCACGTTTATCAGCCAGTAGTGGGGGTCGACCATCCGGATGGGTCGAAACCTGGCGAATCTGCCGCCTTTTATGGGTACCCATGGGTACTTTACCTGCGAATCATAGCCCAAAAACTGTTGGTTTACCGTTGTGACCAAAAAACAGGTCCTGATCAAGACCCATCATCAGTTCTTCGAAGAAACTGCGAATCTCCGCATCCTGGACGAGCTGAGATCGAATGTCTGCATTCAAACCACATTCAAAAGCCGCATTTACCAAATCTAAATTGCTAGAAACTAGTCTCCATCTTTTGTGAGACTTGCAGAGATACCGTCATACCCCATAAATCAGGAAAAACTGCAAAAAAAAACATTGATGCCCTTTTCCGTTTTGGTTGGGCTATCCTTTAAGCCCTTGAAGCTCCCGTGCCCGGTGTGCCTCCGGATGAATAAAGATCGACCTTGGGGCTTAGCTAAGGTTGAAAACCCAGGTGAGTATAGGATGCATTTCTTTGGGGTGACAACTTTGATACATGATGATATAATTTATGCGATTTATGATAAAGATCGATATATAAAGATCGATATATAAAGATCTTCCTGATATAATTATATAATATTATATATAATTATGCTCATGGCCACCACAAACAACCACAAACAACCACAATCAACCTGAATTACATAGGATCACGTTGATATCACATAAAACATCCTAAAAGGAACATAACCTTGGCTCCCTTGGACCTGGGAAATCCAGCCGATCCACTTCAGACTTCTTCTTCCCTCTGAAGTGGACGTCCAAAGTTACGTCCAAACCTAGCGAGACAGGCGGTTTTTAAAGCTGATACCATGGGGATACCCCCCATCAAGGGAGAATACCATAGAGAATGCGATACTTCAGGTGAATTTTTCCGGGACTTCAGTCTACCCCCATTGTTTCAATCATGGCTTTTCCACCATATTTTGACCCCACTTGGCTGTGTATGCCTCCAAGATGAATGGAACTGGTTTTTGGGCATCGCCAGATGGGGGAACATGATATCATATGATATCAAGAACCCCCCTGGATCTGGACCGTCCTTTTGACGAAAAGACCCCCGCGACCTGCGTAGGAGTCGCACATGGCAATCACCGACCATTCAAAGTCACCGGGCCGCGGCACCTCAGGTGAGAGGTCCCACTCTGGACATCTCAGGACGTTTGGGACCTCATTGCATGTTTCGACCTGACTGACCATATATAACTGGACAACCAATGTATATAATATAATATATAGATATATGATATATATATATATATTATAGATAGATAGTATAGATAGACTATCAGAAAGATATTGGGACCTAACTTGGCTAATCCATGCTAATCCAACATAATCTAACTCATCTGATCTGTAGCGGAATCCGATAGGCCAAACAAATTCCCAATAGAGCACTGAAGTTCCATGTTGGGTATCTGAATCGACGACTGATGGTTAGTCACAAAACCAGCAGCCGTTCCACCTTGTTGGACTGGAGGAATAGTCACTTTACTTTGATGGGCCATATCTTTTCACTGGTTAGCTTAGGTGGGTCGCGTATGATTTTCACGTGTTTTAAGGGAGAATATATGATAATGTGATGATATAACATGATCGAAGGAAGTTTAGAGGTCAAACTTCCGACAATATGGA
>CAMXCT020001440.1:0-54475 GCA_947184155.2 Cladocopium goreaui | reverse complement strand
TGCTCGGCTGGTGCTCAAATTGTGCTCGGCTGGTGCTCAAATTGTGCTCGGCTGGTGCTCAAATTGGGCCCGGCTGGTGCTCAAATTGTGCTCGGCTGGTGCTCAAATTGTGCTCGGCTGGTGCTCAAATTGTGCTCGGCTGGTGCTCAAATTGTGCTTTTCTTGTGGTCCCCCTGGTGCTCGTTTTGTCGTCCCTTTGGACCTTTCCTTGCCCGGGCTAATTTTTTTCATTTTTTTCGCAATTATTTTTGCAGTCTCCTTGTGCTTTTTTTGTGCTTTTTGTTGTGCTTTTTTTGGTGCTTTTTTTGGTGCTTTTTTTGGTGTTTTTTTGTGCTTTTTTCTGTGTTTTTTAATGTTTTTTTTGTGTTTTTTTGTGCTCTTTTTGTGTCTAGCTTGTGCTGGTTTTGGCGGTTGGTACTTACGCGTCAATGAAGTTTTGCGATTTAGGGTTCGAATGGGCTCGGGGTTTAGAATTTAAAGTTTAGGATGGATGCCAAGTATATAACATTTCCATTTTCCCACATGGCCAATCTGACTCCATGGTTGAGCACATTACGGTGCATTGTGCCAGTTGCATCAAGCGGCCAAATCCTTTCACAATATGTTCTAGTCCTTGCTTCGATGCAGACGCCTTGCTCGCACCTTCTCAGGGTAACGCATGAATGTATTGTCTGTAGTCTGCGCTCTTCTTTTCTCAATGTTGGAATGCAACTGATATGCTTGAAAGATCTTGAAAGTGAAGCCCCTGTCTTGAATTCTGAATTCTGTATCAGAGGTTTGGAGGGCAGGTTGACGTTTTTTTTTGGGCACCTCCTAGCCGAGATTTTTGGAGCAATTTCCTTGTGCTCGTTTTGAAAGGGTAGGTTAAAGGAAAATCATTTATCTGCTGTTACTGGGCGGGGGGTAGATCGAATGTATATCTATATTATGTATATATATATATACGTATAAATAAGTGCCAGTTGCAGACCTCCAAACTCATCGAGTTCGTCGAGCGGCGATGAAATTCACACTGCTTTTGCAGACACGGCCGGTTCCCAGAACCAGATCCGCGGCGATCATCCTGCGCCAAGTTGGCATGATCCATGAACACCCGTTGGAAATCATGGGAAAACTGGGGAAAAAATAGGAAAACCTAGGAAAATGATGGGAAAACTGGTGAAAAAACTAGGGAAATCATGGGAAAACTGGGGAAAAAATAGGAAAACCTAGGAAAATGATGGGAAAAGACTAAGAAAATGATGAATAGCCTCTGGTAAACATACAAAAAGCGAACTGGAAAATCACCATCTTTAAGTTCGGTAAATCAGCTATTTCTATGGGCCATTTTCAATAGCAAACTGTTAAATTTCCAGAGAGTACGTGATCAAAAATGGATAACCACTTTCTTTTCGGATAAATACATGGATTAATACGAGTACATGAGCTGTGAAAAAAAAACCTATCCTAACTCTTTGCACTCACAAAGGTCTTTCGCGAATCCTTTCGTTTTACTTTCGCGGCCACAATGCCGGCTTTCGCGAAACCACTGCTACAACAACCTCTTTCGCGGACCTTTCGCGGTGAAAGGGAAAATCGTGTAATCGTGGACATGATTCTTGGCCCGCTGAAACCTTCAGCTAGGTGGTGTTTCGTTGCGGCAAAGCTAGACTTTGGGAGCTGCTTGCTTGGCTCCACAGCTACTTTTCGACAGGGCTCTGAAAGCAATGTTGGGGATTCAGGTCTGCGGCCAGCAAAGCCCGCTGAAACCTAGAGCTAGATGGCGTTTCGCTGCGGCAAAGCTAGACTTTGGGAGCTGCTTGCTTGGCTCGATACCACACACGAGTGTCAAATTAAACTGCCAGAAACATGGGGCTTTCCAGGTGGACGGATGGACTTGGGACATTAATTGCATCTTTGGCGGTTCTTTCGCGGATCTTTCGCGGATCTTTCGCGAAATTTGGCAGCCAAAAGTGGCAAAAGCAGATTCTTAATCTAAATTGAGCTCTGGCTACAGTCTTCAACGCACTTTACAACCCGAGCTGCGACACCCGACTCCCACAGCTGAGACCCAAGGCTTCCACTTGTCAACTTCCCGTCCATTCCCACTGGTCCATTCCCACTGAACAAAACAAACAATTTGAAATATCTTAAACTTCTCTTTCGCGACCTTTCGCGAAGCAAATTACTTTCGCGATCTTTCGCGACCCAGCATTTCTCTTTCGCGAAAGTGATGTAGTATAACTCCCTTACATAAACAATACATTGAAGTTTTTTTCGTGGCTCACATGGTGCTCCAACATGTTGAAACCTCCAGGGTTTCAGAAAAACGTGACCACCATGTTGTTGCATCCGTTGAATCATCTCCTCTTGAGCCAGGACCTGGATATCTCCATATCATGGCCACAATACAAATCGTCACTAGGAATCCTCCAGTTGTTATCAACTTGTTTGTTGTTTCCATTATAAGTTCTAATTGGATCATATTGGATCATCCTATCTCCATGAGGAACATCGAATATGTTTGAGAGAATTTCATGATTTTCCTATGATCATATGGGTGTTTTGGATAGTGATTCATTTTCCTATCAACATTTCCCCGTTGCGATCGCGAGCGGCTGGGTCCTGCGTCCACGCTTGTCGTAGACCAGCAGCCACCATTCCTGCGCGGATGCTGAGCTTGCTGATTTCAAGTACCACAGGAAAACCACCATTCAGCCCCTAGCAAGAATGTTGAAAATGTGTAAGTGAAGAAAGTGTGGAAATCGAGACCGCTTGGATGACTTTCAACTAATCTCAAACATATATATATAATATGTATATATAGACTTATTTAATCATATTTAATATTATTTATTCTTATTTATTTATACATGATAATTAATTACTTTTTTCATGTGCCATGATTGAAAAAATCAACATCACCATGAATCTTGACCAGATCAGTCACCATGCGCGCCATGCGCGCCATTTTCTCGGTGCCCTAAGGGCGCGCCATTTTCCTCGTGCTTCACCACAGGGAAGAAGGGGGCGTGCACGGGCCCGGCCGACTCGGAGTCGGAGAGGTTGGTTCTGGTGAAGGTGACCTGCCGATTTTTTCAAATTTCGATGGGGTTCAGATCGCCGATGGCAGGTTATGGCTATATAGTTAATGAGTTATCGTTAAAGGACTATAATGAATTATAGCATATTATAGCTATGGTTAATATTAGTTATAGTTATGGTCATAGTTAATTAATGTTAATTAGTTATCTATAGTTATATAAAGAATGTTAAAGGGCTCTTGAAACCAAGGTCCACATCACGGCCTCAGCCAGTCAAGGTGAAGCCATCTAAGGCGCTAACATAGCATTGCCATGGCCATGTCTCGTAGAAGGCACCCAGCGGCACCATTGGATCAGGCAAGTAGTATTGAATGCAATCAGGCAAAATGCCACCCAAACAAAAATAGCAAAAAATAAGAAGTTCTTTTCTATAATTGGGATAATTGATTGTGCCATCTGTGGCTGCGGGTGCTTGAAGCCTAGGAAAAACACAGAAATTGGGGATGAATTCTTTACTGTCTCAGCCATCCCAGAAATATTCCCAGTGTGCATGAGATCATGCGCACATTGAAATCGTTTAAACATGTTTAAACATGTTTAAGCATTTGTTTAAGCATTTGTTTAAGCATGTGTTTAAGCATGTGTTTAAGCATTTGTTTAAGCATTTGTTTAAGCATTTGTTTAAGCATCTTTAAACAAATTCCAAGAGATTGAGGACCCAACCGCATGAGATTACGCGCACTTGCAGAATTAAGCACTGAGGAATCTGCTGCTAGTATCTACTAGTGACATCACCCTGGTGCTTCTTTCTCGCTCACCCGTTCTTACTACTCAAATCACTCATTATGACATTTGAGTCTTCCAGTCTTCCCGGCCGCCAACTTTCAAATGTGGAAATCTGTTTCAGCACGTGTTTGCGCCTTCAAGGTGGCCATATCACCTTCAGCCATCTCTGCTTCATCATTCACCTGGTAGAAAAAGTGGTACCAAGAACTGCCATGTACTGGACATGTCAAGCATTGTGAGAAAACAGTGGGAAGATGAGTAACCTATAGTGATCCATAGTGATCCATTCATGATAGGATTTTAATCTTACACGAGGCCACACTGTTTCTGTTTGGAGTATGAAATCTCTTGTGGAACGATTCGTTTACGACAAACCACAGGACCATCAGCGCAAACTGGTTCGTTTATAGAACCAAGTTCAGAAACTGACAGCAACCAACAAAAGACTGGTCTGTTAAACAACCATCCAAAAAAAGTGTTGAAAATCAGAAATGTTTGACATGGCATGACATGGCCAACCTGAAAAGCTGCAAATCAAGAGGCAACATCAACAAAACGAACCTATCCACTTCAAGAATATGACCTTCTACATTTTCAGGCAAGTACATAGATTTACAACAAATTTAACCACATTTTACTGAGATCACAGGCGCCGGTTCAATGCTGCCTCCACGCTGTAGCTGAGCTCAACCATCGGAAGGTGCTGACAGAAGCACTGGATGTCCAGAACCTGCATCTGACCTCCCTTTCTTTTGGAAAAAAAAGGCGCGTAGAAACATCTATCATGTGAATGTTCACTGCTAGGCATCCTCAGTTCTAAGATTCTACGATTCTATACTTTCTGCATGTTGATTCAGAGAAAAAACTCCTGCACCAAAAGCGGTACAAGGGAGGGCCTAAAACTTGACCATACGAAACCAACTTTTAGATCATCTGAGATCATCTGAGATCCTGACATACCCTCTGGCTATGTCAAAATAGCTATTGAACATGGTGATAGAAATAGTGGATTTACCCATTGAAAATTGTGATTTTCCATAGTTATGTAAACGTTTACCAGAGGGTAGAGTCTGACTCTATGCTGACTCTCGATTCTGAATCTATGATCATCTCCTGAAATTCCATCGCTTGGTTAGCTGAAAGGTGCGGCTGAGGATGATTGCCCACGTTTACCCGTTTACCCTCCGGTCATCAGTCACGTGGCTTTCTGGGAAAATCCCCCAGCTATATATAGTTCGATGATCTTCCTAGCTAGACACCTCCATTTTCTATGGGATGTCCAGCCACGTTTAATGACACCGGAGGGTGTCATGCCATTAATATCCTATTATCTCGTATTGTGATCCAAGTATGATCTCATGATTATCCTATTATTAGCCATATTATCTTATTATCCTATTCTTATCCATTGTAATAATCTATTAGCCATGATATATGGATATTGTCATTATCCATGGATATATGGAGGATATTATCCTATTAGCCATTATATATCATATATCCACAAAAATATCCTATTATCCTTATCCTCCACCAGCTACCAGCTGTCATGCCATCCGCACTCCAACCTGTTGCTCCGTGAAGTTTCCGAGTCTCTTCAACAGGGACTGTTCGGGCGACTTTAACACCTGAATGGAGCACCGGGTGTGTGAAAAAAAAACTGGTGAAATGGGAGAGATTAACACAACAACCCATTCATCATACCTATATTTTCGTCTGTCTATGACAATATCTATCTTTCTATCTATCTATCTATCTGTCTATCTATCTATCTGTCTATCTATCTATCTATCTATCTATCTATCTATCTATCTATCTAATCTATCTATCTATCTATCTATCTATCTATCTATCTATATACATATATATATATCATTTCATAATCATACTATGTTATACATCTAACAAATCAAAACAATTCTGGCAGCTTTAACCAAATTAACCAAATTATAGATGGGGTCATGCGCAGAATCTTCGCAGAATAGGGAAAACTCGGCCCAGAACCCCCATATAATTTTGATGGCATGTTCACTAGCCATAGCCTCTTGGCACAAACCTTCCCTGATGTTTTTCGCAGTCAAAAGTTTGTACCCTGCCGTTCACCCGATATTTTTGCTGGTGTTCCCCAATTTTCTGGGGAACATATGTATATATATATATATGCATCCATCTCTATCCCCAGCTGGTTAGTGGTTCACCCATCACCTTTAAAAAAAAGGTTCGTCAGCTGGCATCATCATCCAATTTCTATACATTTAAAAATCAAACATAGTATCAGTATGATCATTGTTTTAGTTTACCAATTACAGTATTTTAATCATAATTATATCCCATAAAAATATCCCATGGTATTTTCAGTGTAGATGTTTCAATCATGTTAAATCAGAAACCCCAACTCCACAACTCCACGGCCTCTGAAAAGCTGGGTGCCCCCTTTGGTACCGACCTGTTTCGGGGTTCCCCAACTGGACCATTAAGGTGAAATTCAACCAAACAGGATTTCGCATCCACAGTATGGGTTACTTTATGCTACTTATTGACTGAAAAATGTGAGTGACACCAACAAAATTTATACGGTAAAACATATGGCAAACTGATTTTTAAGTTCATAGAACTGGTTCATGAACGGTTTATGAACTTGTTACATTTTGCTAAGACAAGTTCATACAAGTTCTTTGAGGATTGACCATCTCTTCACTTCGTTCAACCAATGGGATGGCACAAAAATGGCGATATGGCCGCATAAAGCCAGTGCTGGGTGGTCCATGATTCTATGGAAAAACATGGCCAATTTATGCCAATCTTACATACTTTGCGTTGCAACTGATGAAAAAAACACTTTTTAAAAAATGAAAAACAATTGCTTACTACTAAACTATACTAAACTACTTAACCAAGGATTACCGAAGTTGTTTGATGCTGAATTTAACTCAGCAACCCATCATGATTCAGCTCCGCCAGTGTGATGGTGAAATCCATACGCGTATCCCATTGCTTCGCCAATATGATTCATCACTATGAATATCTTCATAACCACTAGTACAATCACTAAGATGGTTCAACATACTAGTCCATAGTTACTATGTACAAATATTCTAAATAGATATCAAACATATGTATATATACATATGGGCTATATATATATATATATCATAGTACAAATATTCTAAATAGATATCAAACATATGTATATATACATATATATAATCACTATAGATATCAACCACTATGAACGGATAGATCTTACTTTTCTTTTGGTGAAACACTCCAGGCCTCACGTGGGGCAGCTGTAGCAGCGGCGAATCATTGAAGTCCATCGCCTCAGGCGGCGAGTTTTGTTCACCGAGAAATGGAGATGTAAAAACCCACGGTAGAAATGAGGGAAATATGACGATATGTGTTCTATAAATGGGGGTTATATGATGTTCTATAAATGTTATATGATGTTATATGATCCAATCAAAGAAGTTTTTAACATGATTTAAAAGACATTACCGTATAGAATTTTCCGTATGATTTGGGGGAGTGCCTCGGACAATCTAAAATCTACAGAAAGTATCTTGAACAATGTCGACAGAGTGCCTCCGTCTACCAGTCAGTTCATATATGTTTATTGTCTGAATGTTCGATAGCTCATGAGCATTGCAAAGCCAGAACAAATAACCATCATCATAAACATCATCATTTCATGTAATGCAATATAGCAACAACAATAGTAACACTAAAGATGCCAAGGGAAATGGCTCTCATCAGTTCTGGACTCGTGGTTTCAGGATCCCAATCGGGGCGAGGTTCATGTGCATATGCTGCAGGGTTTTTCTCTGTCACCATTCCGTTCATCATATGAATACAATCTGGTTGGTGGTTTTAACCATCTTGAAAAATATTAGTCAATGGGAAGGATTATCTCATATGTTATGGGAAAAACATGTTCCAAACCACCAACCAGCAATACATGAACTACATAATTACGTGATATTACATGTATCCCTTCGTTTGGTCTTGCCCATTTACAAGATCTCCAAACCTCCCATTTGCGTGTTTGGCAAAGAAGAGTTGGTCTATCGTTGGATCCAGTCGAGAGAAGAATGAGGCAGGCTTCTACACAGATTACTGCACTGTCACCATATTTGTAAGCCGATGAGGCAAAATGAGTTGGAACGCGTTAGAACAGACTTCTGCAAATACATTCACATTTTTTCCAAAGCCTTGCAGCGGAACGTATGAACGGTGTAGATGGTGTAGTAGAGAGAGGGATGCAAGAACAGAAATTATCCAAAGACATCCAGAAAGTAGAAACTATGAAACAACCATCGAGAAAACATAGAAAAACCGTGGATTGGAAGATTGCTGGACAATCTGAACAGACATCTGAACAGACAGCAGCAACATGGGACATTAGGACGCGCTCGGACGCCAGGATAGGCGTCAATGGGTGACACCCCTGGCCCGCTCCACGATCTCACCTGAACCAGACATCGCTGCAGCATGATGCAGTTGCGAACCACCTCCAAATAGCCTGGCTGGGCGGAGTTCCAGGATTTTTCGTGGCTTCTATGAAAAACCATAGTTGTAGGGATGAAAAATCCCAAGCCATGGAGGTTAGAATCTACCCATCACCCATGGCCTGCAAAGCCAGGAATGAAGTTGAGGAGATCATGGATTTCCAAATCAAAGCAGTCCGAAGACTTCCAAAATGAGTCAAGAAGTGAAATATGTAGTTTTCTTTTTGCTTTGCAGAGTTGGTGGGTGTGATACTTGGATTTTGATACTATTTAATTATTTGGAAGCGAAGTAGGCCGATGAAAAATCTTGTGGACCGTGTCCTGTCGTCCATTTAGCATCAAATAAATGACCATATCTCAATCAAGACGGGAGCTCTGCAAAAAAAAACAGCCAAACTTCAAGATTTACATCGTTGGATGTTATATGTTGAGGTCTATGTGTCAACTCCCATCCACACTCAGCACACAGCTACCAGCTACTTTTGGGATCTTTTGGGGGCATAGGCATAGGCAAAACATTTGGGAGACGAATCTATCAGAAAAGAAACTGCACCGGAATATTCAATTGTCTGGTTCCATCTGGTTCCAATGTTCCAAATCTCCTCAAATTCACCACAATGGGACCCCAAAATGAGATGCGATACTCAACGATGGTTTTTAGGGTGTATGTTCTATTCGGGGAAGGGATTAATTATAGTCCTTCAGAGCAAGATCTCCCATTTCCATCCATTTCCATTTTCTCAGGTCAGCTCCCAACATCCAGCATATCTTCTCCAATCATAATCCAATTTTCTCCAAGGATAATCACATGTTCTCCAATTTTTTTCACAATTTTCAAGCGGAAATCATCGAACTAAATGTGCCATGTTCAATAAATACATTGAATTACCATGAATTACCACGGGGCAGTTGGAGAAAATTGAATTAATGGCCCGTTCACTTTAATGATTTACCAAGTAAGAATGGTGATGTTCCATAGCACACGGTTAAATTAGCAGAGGGTACCCTCCATTAAACCAACAATAGATATGTGACCATTTACTACCTTTTTTTCATCATTTCCGAACGGGAAGTTCCTTTTGCTGAGCTGTCAAATCACCAGATGGTTCTACCAGGCTACCATTCATTCAACCAGATTCCAAATAGTGATACCATGGTGAAAGCCATCTAAGAAGAGGCCCGCCTGAATGAAACCCATCTGAAACCCATTAAGACTGGTAAAATCCTGGTTCCCCAACCAGAGGGATCCTTTCTGGGCACCTGATCGATCGCCTTCACCGTGGGATGCGATGGAAATCATCGCCTCGGCATTCGTCATGTGACTGGTTATCGGAGGGGAAAAGGGATTCAATGGAAACATGTTTATTGGGACACCAATTTTTCAAGTCCGGCTAGTGTGGGATCCTGACTCACCTTGCTGATTGAACCCTACCTGCACAACCAAGAGGACAATTTCATGGTGAATACGTGAGTTTAAACAGTGAAGAAAGACTGCAAACCCGCCTACATTTTTTTACATACCAAACTTCAACCATCAAACACAGCGATTTTTTTTTGCAGTGTCATCGAATTTGATTGTCTTAGAATGGGATACTGTATATGTCCATTTTGATGGAGAACCTCATGTTCAAAATGCCGACTGTATTTTTGGAAACCCATTTATTTTGACCAACCCATTTGTTTGACACCACCACATATAGGTTTGTCCAAAATGAAAGCTACCCCAAAATCGATTGGGTGATCATCACTTTTTAATGGGCATACCGCTTTTCTGACACCCCAAAGATTAAAAGATCCTCTCCTTGGTTAGTCATATCCCCTTTTCTATCCCATTGTGTATACATATAATATATATATATAATACATAATATATATAATACATACATATATATATATAATACATATACATATATATATAATACATATATATATAATACATATATATATATATATAATACATATACACATATATATATAATACATATATATATATATATAATTACATATACATATATATATACTACATATACACATATATATATAATACATATATATATATAATACATATACACATATATATAATACATATATATAATACATATACATATATATATAATACATATACACATATATAATACATATACATATATATAATTACACATATATATAATACATATATATATATATTTAATACATATATATAATACATATATATATATATATAATACATATATATATATAATTACATATATATATATATATAATACATATACACATATATATAATACATATATATATAATACATATATATATAATACATATATATATAATACATATATATATAATACATATATATATAATACATATATATAATACATATATATATAATACATATATATAATACATATATATATATAATACATATATATAATACATATATATATAGTACATATATATTTATATAAAATATATACATATATACAATACATATATATATACTATATATATAATACATACATATGTATTTAATACATATACATATATATATAATACATGTATATATATAATACATATATATATATAATACATATATATATATATATAATACATATATATAATACATATATATATATAATACATATATATAATACATATATATATAATACATATATATATATATAGTACATATATATTTATATAAAATATATACATATATACAATACATATATATATATACTATATATATAATACATACATATGTATTTAATACATATACATATATATATAATACATGTATATATATAATACATATATATATATAATACATATATATATATAATACATATATATATATATATCCGTGAATTTCGCATGGGATCCTCAATAAAATGGCCAGTTTTTAGAACCCCATGGTGAAAAGCCAGCCACCACCACCGTTTTTCCGCCGTGAAGCTCGTCCCAGTTTGGAGGCATGGACCAGACGATTGGTGAGCTCTGCCTGCACGGAAGGCGCCATATGCCTGGGAGATGTCGACGTCGGAAAAACGACAGGTGAATCGGGATGGTGGTTACCATATGTATACATGGTACAATATGTATATATATATATTGCATATTGTATTATCATATAATATGAATATATATATATATAATTAATCATATATCAAATATATGATACCATATGATTACATACATGTGCGTCGCATTGTGTACATATTTCTATATTTGCGTATCATTGCTTTTGTACGATATGATTAGTGCTTGAGCCCCTACCATCATCTACCATCCCAGCTAGGAGTTGAATTTGGTCACAATTTATGCTCTCGTCTCTGGGACATTTAAGCGTGCCTGGATTTCAAGGCTGTGACTTACCCATTTTATGGTACCCTGAAAACGAAAGAGCTAATGAAATATGATACCATAGGATACCCATTAGGCCAGCTAGTGTAATCCGACAGCTGACCAGCTGACTGTGAGTAGAGACTCTGTGTCCCCATTTTTTCGCTCTCCTCTTGAAATCGATAAAACGACCTGATTTTCACACAACATTTAACCATACCGGCCCTGATTTATATGGATACTTACCCACCATTTATATGGATACGACCTGATTTATATTTATATGGATACTTACCCAGCATTTTTCCAGGCACTCCCAAACTCTGTGGTCGCTATTTCTGGCGCCCTGAAGAATTTATGGAGTCACAAGGGTCTTGATCATCAGCAATTTTAAGGCCAAGATATGGCTGCCAACTATGATGATCTTGGGTACCATTAGTGGGGAAACTACATGGTGATCATGGTGAGGAGGCCAGCGGCCACATGAGTTTGTTGATGATTCCAGTATTGGATCATAATACTACCCATCCAACCAACTAGTACAATCCGTTATAGTCATCAAATTATTTATCAGTTGCATATCTGTGTAAATGTTGAACCACCATAAAACATCATTTAAAAAAAAAAAACTACGCCTACACTCATTATAATTCTTCATCAACCACCAGTTGTTTTTTGGCATTGCTTTTTGATGTAGTCTGGTGAGCGGGTTCACCGTCCAACCATTGTAGCTGAGCCAGGAAGAAAACCCTATCCCGTTGCATAGGTTGGTGAACATAGCTATTCCCATCAAATGGGTTAGTTCACAAGCCCTAGTCAACCAGGTGATATAGCCCACTATTTCATAACCAACCAACCATCAAACAACCATCAAACAACCATCAAACAACCATCATCTATCAATGATTTCCTTGAGTTTTAGCAGGTACAACCCATATTTGATGATCAAGTCTCCAGTTTTCATTGCTAATCATCGTGTTTAATGCTTAAAATCATCATAAATCATCATTTCTGATGCCTAAATCAACATTTCTGATGGTTAAATCACCGTTTCTGATGGCTAAATCACCACCTCTGCACCAACCACCGCCGCGCCCAGCGCGCGGTCTCCGACCAACCGAGGGGCGCATGGAGGCGCCGCAGATGCGCCCACAGCAAGGCCGAGCAGCGGCGGATCAGCGGATCACTGAAGGGGCAAGGGATCCTCGAAAAATGGATGGCGGTGATGGCTATACAATGGCAATGGATGATATAACTATGGATATAATATAGTTGATGGATGATTAATGGACAATTAACTATATAGTGGATATTATATATAATGTGGCAATGGATAAATGGATGGCAATGGATATTTATATTAATATTAAATGGATATTATCCATATAGTGGAAATTAACTATAGTGGATGATTGTGGATATTAACTATATAGTGGATTATATTCAATGGCTAAGGATATAACTATAGTTTATTAATGGATGATATAACTATGGATTTAATATAGTTAATGGATAATATTATAGGTATGGCGTAGTTATCTATTATGAAATTAGTATTAAATGGATATTATCAATATAGTGGATATCCATATGGATATCTAATTAGTGGATATTAATGGACATAATATAATGGTTTATTAATGGATGATATATATATAGTGGATATTAACTATAGTTAATGGATGATTAATGGGTAATTAACTATAATATAGTTTATTAATAAATAATGGATATTATCCATATAGTGGATATTAACTATATAGTGGATTATGATATATCGATATAACATGTTTTTGTGGATCCACCATAGTTATCTATTATGGCATTAAATAATGGATATTATCCATATAGTGGATATTAATGGATATCTAATTAGTGGACATAATAGATATAACTTTAGTGTTATACTTAACTACGTATAGTTGTTAATACTTATGGGTATTAACTATAGAGTTATAGTGGATATTAACTATAGTGGATGATTGTGGATATTAACTATAGCGGATTATATTCAATGGCTAAGGATATAACTATAGTTTATCAATGGATGAAATAACTATGGATATAACTAATGGATATTAATGGACATAATATAATGGTTTATTAATGGATATGAACTATAGTGGACATAATAGTGGATATTAATGGATATGGATATTAATATTATAGTTGTAGTTAACATTATTGACTATATAACTATAGTGCTATTAGTGGATATTAACTATAGTGGATGATCGTGGATATTAAATGGCAATGGATATAACTAATGGATATAAATAAATACGACATAATATGACCGATGACCTGTTTTCATGGCATATTGAAAACTATAGTATTATGAAAATTATAGCCCCTTGTTAGTGTAAATGGCTATAAAATGCTTATTAAATTATTTATTAATGGATATGCTATGGTGATTAATGGATAACTATGACTAATCGGCTAATGGTTATGAACTATAGTGGTGAATATGACTTAAAGAACTATAGTGTTATGAAAATTATAGCCCATTGTTAACGTTAATGGATATGAATGGTTCTTAAATGGTTATAAACCATAGTATAACTCTGGTGATTAACGGATATAACATGATATAAGTATGACTATATCTGGCAATGGGAATAAATATGATATTAACTACTAACCTTGGGGTGCAGGCCAGGAATTATTGATAAGTAAATATATATGCTGCAATATATATATATATATCAATGGAACATGAATTCCTGTTGCTTATATCAGTGCTTTTATATGAAGATTCATGTCCCATATGCATTGGCGTTGGGAAAGTCTACAGCAAACCATGGGAAAGGTATCCACCCAAATTGTTCAAAGGAGACCCTGCAGATTGTCCCTTCAACAGATTTTCAGAACAATGGTGAGTTAACATGATTTAATTAACTAAGAAAAGGGCGGAGCCAAGCGACGACAATTAGGGGTTAACCAGGAAATATTATGAAATACTGGCATTAATCATACTCTGCACATTTCCTGAAATGTTGGGTAATCTAAATCCATGGGTTTCAATTTTGGATGATGCTGGGGAACCCGTATAATAACACGCATATACTATATGTTCATATGAAGACAGTGCTTTAACCACTTTATGGGGATACAATGAGATGCATCAACGGATACAACCTGGGATACAGCTAACAATACTATTTGGGTGTGTCTGAAATTGAGGCCAGTATACCCTCCAAATGGCCAACAAATGAAAGGGGATTTCGGGGTACCCCACATATTCAGACAAACCCGGCCCATGTGGGTACCCATCATTATAAAAACTCATTTTTTTCAGGGGAGATACTGACTTAAGCCGTACTGAAAAATCTGATTTATTCATAGGATGAAGGGATACCCCAAATTCCAGCCCCCAACCGGCTCCAACTCCTGATATGCTGCAAAAATCGTATTCATCTGGTGCTGAAAATTGGGTGTAGGGACATTGATCCGGTCAAATTATAATAATTCACTAACCTGAAATAAGGCCATTTGGGGATGATTTCCCTTATTAATCATGATTGATAGGACATTGATGGTTAACCAGTACCCAAAATTCTGACCTTTCGCGCCTTGGTTCCGCTGGCGCTAGCACAGATCTTGGGAAGATCTTTGTCTGCACCTGGCCAGGATTTTTTGGCACTATTCTCCCAAGGGGCAGCTTCAAAATCCATGGATACCATGGATAAAAAAAACATGGGATGAAAAAAACTGAAAAAAATGACATTTTATGACCATATACATTGATCATCATTGATCAATTTATGAATGATCATCCCATATTTTTATGGAACTTGATCGTTAACGACCCCCTGTTGCGCGGCACATCTTCAGCTTTCTGCGGCGGACCATTCGGAGGCCAGACCTGCGGCGACACCGGCGGTGAACCGATAACTGGACGACCTAATACGCTCTCAAAACATGAACGAAAATATATGAAATAGACAAAACAATATGTGTATATATATATATATACACGTGTGTATGTATGTATATAATCGTATTATATATATACACATACATTATGGTATTATCTAATTATATTTTATAATCTGTGTAAGAGAGTAGCCAAATACCCTATGAAAATCTGGGAGTGTCCCATCGATGCCGTGTATCATCCAAAGCACCGCAACCAATTCAGAATAGCATCATGAGGGAGCGGAGCCTATAGCGATTGCTGGCTTGGGCGTTGTTTCACCCCTGCAACTCGTTTGATTTGACCAACAAGAGTTGATTCAATGGGAGATCTCCAGGATCCTAAATTGGAGGTACGTAAACGTACCACATTTTTGGCCATATTTTGTGGGGATATTATCCCTCAAAAATAGGCCATTGATTGATGGTTTTTTGCGATTTCAAAATGATTTACCCCAACTTTCAGGATCTGAAATCAGTCCATTGGTGAACCACCCCGGAGATCGACTGGCCTCAACCTCGCACTGGCCATCGGCACCTCACCATGTCAGATGGGGATATGGATGGATATGGGTACCAGGTGAGGCCCTTTTTTGTTAGTAAACTTCGCTATCTACAACCCTCATCGAAAAAATGGGTCAAAATTAGATGCTCAAAATGGATTCATACTAAAAATGGTCACAGAATGTCACAGAATCACAGAATCTGAGCTTTTGGGGGCCTGATTTATTGATGGAGATTGATGGGTATGATTTGCCGTTGACCAATTGTGATAATTGTGGATTGATGGAGCAGAGTGATTCCCTCTCCTGATTGGTTACCTGCTCCGCTCATGTTGCTTTAGTCCACAACCAGACAGTCGCTACAAAGCCATATCGAACCATTTTTTGCTGCCACGATTTACCGAAAATCACCTCCTCATGGCCAAATCCTAAGTTCATTTCATCCAATCCATCCAACGATTTACCATTCCCACATGCGAACCAATGGTGCTGGAATATGCACACCAAGCTTTACCCTAAAAATCACCCAGTCATGTAGGGTAAATATACCAGCACCATGGAGCATATGGGATTGCGACCAACTGGGATGCCGTGCTAATTTTCTTCAGCAAACCTTTCCGACCCTTCCTCAAGCGGCCAGCAAAACGAGCGGCCCGTGGCGAAAAAGATGTCACTAGTCACACGGGCCCCTTTAGAAAACGAGAACCAGTGACAGCAATTGAAAAGACAATTAGATGCACATCATACAAAAAGAGAATTGTGATTATATGCAATTAATTCAATATAAACATGTATATATATATATAACATGTATATATTAACATGTATATATATAATTATATATATATATATGTCTGATAGCCAACCAAGATAAGCCTAGAACATCATATCATCACTCACGGTATTGCACAGTGATCCAGCAGCGCCCCAGGACATGGCGGCCCATGCCGCTCAGCCATCGCTGGGAAATCCCCAACCAGATGAAGATCTGACGACTCTGAAGGCATCACGACACCCGACTGTCTTTCTCCTCATGGGACGCGACTTCCCAAACTCAGCCTCTCACTGTTCGCCAGACTTGGTGTCCTGCGATCCAGCAGAAGCCAGTGACGTGGTGTCTAATGAAATCCATGACAACCCATGACACAACTTGCTTCAAAATGCTAAACATATCTGAAATGCCATGTTATTTCTTCTGTTCTACTGACATTCAATGGCACTTCTCCAAAATCCTGCCATGCTTTTGTGGTCGTATTGACACGCCACTGCAGCCATTCTCTAAACACAAATCCACTGTCAGAAAAAACTCCGCACTGTCAATACTCTTAAGATCTCTTAAGTGTCTTTGTGCAATTTGGATCGTTTTCAAATGAGAGGCTTCAACCATTTTGATCCAAAAATGGGGTATCTCCAGTAAAGGCCAGGCCCATTTAGAGTCGACATTCCCACACCCTCGAATTCCTGGGGTGCCTGTTTATGACTGCCATGATCATTTTCGGATGGTTGACATAGTCATCAGCAGAACAGCTATTTTGGCTTGCCTAAATCCCATTTGTTTGCTTTAAAAATCCTCTAATTATGGATACAGGTTTGTCTGAAAATATGGCATGCGCCCAATTCCAAGGGATTGCCAATATATGTCCTACGAAAAATTATGCGATTTTTAGTATATGGTTTTCCAATACCCATATTGCTATACCCATATTCCTACAAGATATATAGCCAATATATAGCCATTTTTATGGTATGCGATATATGTTCAGTGACATACCCAGTCCTTGCCAAAAAGGCTATGGATCAAAACTCTGGTATTATTCGGTGGTCCTTTTTCGCCACGTTTCAGAATGAATTTCAATGAATTTCACATAGTGTTGTTATTGAAAAATATTAATATCCCATGTTTCAATCAAACATATTTGGATGTTAGGTCCTGTTAGGTATCTTGTTGGCTTGCCCATCATTGATAGCGAATTCCTAATTGTGTGTCGTAAGATCTCAACTTTTGATACTAAATACTAGATGAATTTGACCCATATAGAATAAACATATCTCCCCTCCAGTAAACTAAAATAGCTATGGAAGCCATGGCCCATACATTAGTTTGATGCTAAATCCGTTTTTTGAAACATGGTGATTTTCCAGTTCGCACACCGTTAGCCTAGTTTACCATAGGTTTATTTTTCTACATGTTTATAGCATTTTTTGACTAGTCCGGTGCTAAACCCTTTTTAATTAACCATCCCATTAACCAACCATGACTGGGATCTCTGTAACTTGGGGATGGTTACTATAGCATTGGGTTTACCACGAGTAATTAACCATGTTTATATAATGCCATGGCAAAACCATGAGCAATTTACCCTATATAACAATTTGGCCTACAGCACTATGTTTACCATATAATAAATAGTTCACCACCAATAATTTCCCACCAGTCATGAATTTACTAACATATGGAGGTTTCCTAAAACGGGGGTACCCCCAATTATCATCCACACCCAATCCATTTATTTAAAATGATTTTCCATGAAATAAACCATCTATTGGGGTACCCCAATTTGAGGAAACCTCCTTACAGTATGTTATATACCATAATCCATAGTTGTAGGGGGGCCCATGTCCCAACATGGTCGTTATAATTACAATCATTTATGATCCTATAAAGAAACTCTCATACCCTCTGGTAATTTAACAGTTTGCTATTGAAACTGGCCATAGAAATAGTGGATTTCCCCATTGAAAATGGTGATTTTCCATCGTTTTTTGTATGTTTACCAGAGGGTAATCCATGAATTTCCAATAGAAAATCTCCATATCTTCCCCCGGAGCCCGTTGTTCGATGTAGAAAACCCAATGGTTTCATCGGAAACCGCACCACGGGACCTCCACGACGCGCACCACGCTGTTCGGTTCCATGGGCTCGGGGTGGCTCAAGGCCATAGCCTGCTGCGAAAAGAATGGTTCATATGTTGATATCCATTGATATCCATTGATATCCATTGATATCCATGTTTATCATGGTACATATACATATATATATATATACATATATCATCATATATCTAATGGCTAATGTTGGTATCCATGTTTAGTGTGGTTATGCTAATTACTAGTTTTGATATCCCATATAATAGAATATATATAGTTATATAAGTTCTACATATTTCTATATATTTTATTTCTATAGTGATCCAGATATGTGGGTATCCATTTTTACCGTGGTTCATATCTATTGTGCTAGATAATGAATAACGGGATAAATATGGATTGCCCCTCAATATGACGTAACTATGGTATGGGGTCGGCCCATTTGGAGATGTTTTACATGATTTACATATATGAGCCATGGTCAATACTCACTATATGGTTGATGGTCATCCCATCCATAATAAGGATCCTTATAATGGTTATTATAAATCCCTATGAACCATTGGATGACTAGCCCCTATTAATGGTTATTAACCATGAGTATTGACCATAGCTCATATAAAAAGGTAATGTTCCATAGCCAAGTTGCCACAGGGTACAGATTTAGTGGGGTGGTTAGTGGGAAACTTCCTGTCACAGGAAATTTTTGCTGTAGGAGTTTAATTGAAACTTCATAGCATGCGAATGGGGTTTAATCAGCAAAAATCGAATTCAATCAGAAAAAATACACGGGTATGTCCAAATATTGGGTATACTTAAATGAAACTGATGATAAACCATCAAATTTGCAGGTATATACTTTCCCTTCTTGCAAATTCATTTGATTTCTTCGTTTCCAATCTGGAACCATCCAAGATTCACCAAACTTGAGTGACGAGATGTTTCTGGTGTCAACACCCGTAAGAAGTCATGCGCGTGGTGATGTTTCCGGGGGGGATGGGGTGGTGGTGGGGTGGTGGGCGGAGGTGGGCTAATAACGTGCTCTTGCTCTCTTGCACTTCCACACATACGTCATGCTATGCTGCTGTGCATTCTCTTGTACTTCCGTACGTCACATGCACTTGGGAAGAAAACCCACTGCTAAGTCTTCGTCTTTGGCCGGCACGCTTTGGACAGACAATGGGACTGGTTAAAAAGTCCAATTCTAAGGCAATTACACACACAAAGACTGCAGACAAGACTTTCCAAAACTTTGAAGTACTTGTATGTTGCTGTGTCGGGCAAAACCCTTACATTTAATGTCCTCAACAAACTTGGCGAACGTTGTGCTTGAAGAAAAAAAGAGAAAGTGAGAAACTTTTGCAGGAAGGTACAGGCACACGAAATAACAGTTTCGTTGTGGTAAAACACCGAGTTTTGCAAATTTGAGATGACCCTTCCATAGAAATTCAACCACAAATTTCATGAAATGAACATGTGCAAATATCAGATTACATCAAATTACCACAGTTTTGGGCATTTGAACAATCACCACGGCATTGGCTGATGTCATCACCGACACGGCCTCTTACAGACATTTATACCATGTTTCTGATCGCCTGAATTTGGATGTTTGGAAGTCAAACACGTCGATTTGAGAAACCATGAAGAAGATGTTTACCACAAACAACCACCATTAGTTACCCACCACCCAAGAGTTGAATATGCGAAATTTCACAAAAACTAAGGATCTCACCGACAAAAGGAGTTCCGCCAATCAATTTCATGTCTGGAGCAGATGCCAGAGCTGACACCCAGCCAGGCGCCTCAAAAGTCCTCCGAGCATCCATACACAGCTGTCGGCGTTCCTGACCGCAGATGCTCTCTTTTTGGGTGGGAGATCAACGGGAGAGCAGTTCCATGGTTTTTCCCAGTCCCAGGTATAACTGTATAACGGCCATTGAAATAGTGGTTTCCCCTTGCCATGTTGGCAATGTCATTTCACCAACCAGCAAGTCAGCTTAAGACGACTCAGGAATTAAATCGGCAGATACGGGCCGCTAACAACGACAGTTCAGTTGACCCACAAGAAGTGGACATCCACAAAACAACTGTGATGATTTTAAGCAAGCACACTGCGGAACTACAGTAAGCAACAGGTATGGAGAGACAAGCAACCTAAATGGGTATGGCTGGTATATGCTGGTATGGCCCGGCATGGACCTTTTGTCCCAAACAACTGACATATCATCAGCAAACATTGAAAGCTTTGCCAATGGGAATGGCTGGAACGGGAGGTTGAATATGTAAGGGATCGTGATTGAAATCATGAATGAAATTTTACCAACAATGCATCAATATCATTCAATATCTACATACCTATATATATATATACATCTAGCACGTATAACATATCCTAACAAATTACTAATGTACCTACGTCGTCTATGTATCAATATGATCGTATGATTGTGACAGAAAAACTGACATGTGCAGGCAGTATCAACGCATCGAACCTCCGCAGAGGCTGCAAGTAAGCCCACAGTATCTTCAGCAGTCACCTGCCGGGAGCCCAGTGAATTCATGAGAAAAGCATGTGTAAATGCGGGTCATTGCTGTTAAAATGAATGGATTTTCTATGGCTTTGCTGGATACTCAGATCGCAGGTCGTGGACTTACCGTTAAAGCCCCACGGGTGAGTTCTTGCCCTACCTGAAAGCCAATTGATCATTTGAGGAAATCCACACGAAAGAAAGCCATAGGAATAACAAGTGGATATGGCCGAATAGTGGCAACTGTGATTCAGGACAGTTTACGTCTCCCACAACAGATAGTGAATGGATTGGTGATATTTTGGTATCCGCACCTTTTGGAACATGCAAACTCTGACAGTTGACTGGTGATCATGATACCCCTACTGTTACTGGATTACGGTTTACATTGCAATGATCTTGTCATCATCGTTGATATTTTGGTTGATTGCAACCCTTGCGGTTCATAATTTATATATATATATATACCATCTGGTTATTTAACATAGCCATGGAAAATCACCATGCTATTAAGAACGGTAAACCATCTATTTCTATGGGCCATCAAAAAACCATGGCTATGTTCGTCATAACCAGAGGGTACCTACATTTGGATGATTTTCAGGGTAAATGTTGGAACATATTCCATAAATTATTCAAATTCTGAGTATTTTAACTGAAATCCATATTCTATCGGTCAAACGTCAATTCTCCAATTTATGCAGCCAATTTCTCCTGTGATCCACCGGCGCTGCCAGATTGCTTAGATGTGCATTGCAGTTAGTAGGTGGTTTATAACCATTACAGTTTAATACGATATATATATATATATATCCCATATATATATATTATAGATGATATATCCCATATATATATATGTATTATGATATATCCCATATATATGTATATAATTGTATATACATACATATGTATATGATCCATATACTTGCCCACGGATTGTCTGGGATGCACCGATGCACCCGGGCCTCGAGATTGATGCAGGCGTTGAAGATTTTCAGAGTCTCCGCACTGACCCCATGACTGGAGACATTGGAACCCCTGGCCATTGACAAAGGCGAACATGGTCATTTTAATAGTTGGAGCTAATGGTTAATATCCATTCACAGCCATTTTTGATGTAAGATCCATTAATAATTGGACATCAATATCCATTAGTAGATAACAAAAACTGATTAAATGAATGGGATGACAGTGGTACTTTGATTCTGAGAGCTATGGAGAAGTAGAGAAATATCTTGACCCACGAGGCCACTGTATATCACTACACATCACTAATTAATGTTCAACCAGGATCAATGAACCCCCGAATAGGCAGGGTTTATGGGAGCTAACTGCCTGGTCAGGGCTAAAAAAACATCCAGGGTTAACACTATCTCATGTCCTATCCAAGTCGACAGGTTCCTGATGTCAATTTATCGCCAATAATTATTTGTATATACATACTATATATATATATATATATTTATTTATTTATAATATAATATAATATTATATATATATATTAATATTATATATAATATATAATTATATAATATATAAGTATGTAATATATAATTATATAATATGTAAGTATGTAATATATAATTATATAATATATAAGTATATAATATATAATTATATAATATATAATTATATAATATATCATTATATAATATATAAGTATATAATATATATAATCATATAATGTATAAGTATTAAGTATATAATATAATTATAATATATATATATAAATACATAGTCTACAGTCTACGATTCCTCTGGCCGAATCGGGTGTCATCGAACTGAAGGTGGACCAGTCGATTCAGTGGCTTGCCGGCGGCTTGCCGCCTCAAGCAACAGCACACCACAGAGAAGGGAACGATGAAGAGCACCGCGAAAAAACAGCACAGGGTGAAGATCTGGTTCTCCTTCGCTGCACAGGGAGATGTCACACCAGGTTTTCCGTCAAACTGAGAATTCCTCTATGGCGCTGTTAAAAGATCATGATTTTGATTGCGGTATGATAATTACACATCATAATATATATATATATATAATATTCACATAGAACATCTTAGAACTTTTTTCCGATAGATTCATGCTGACTCAGGATACAGAACCCTCATGTTTCTGAATATGGGGGCTGCCATTTCCAGTAGGACTTCTTGATGTTCTTGGTTTGTCCAACCAATTCCACCATCAGCGCTCCTTCACGAGCAGGGCAGGATGAAGGGCGATTCCCATCTGCCCGGCATTTTGGCAAACAAGACTGGAGTTTGGAAGCGGAAGTCAGACTCAAATTCGAGGTCTACAAATACAGGTCCTAGATAGCAAATAGTTTAGGGATGTTTGGGGTTTCGGGCTTAGGGATTGTATCATATTGTATCTGCTTTTATGTTGTGGCAACCACCATGCGTGGTGATAGACGATGTACAAGAATAGAATATCACATTGACATGTCCCATGAGAGACAGGCAAATAAGCAGAATGACCAGTCGGAAGCACAATGGTCCACAATGGTCCACATATCAATACTGGTTGGTGGTGCAATAACCCTCTTGAAAAATATGAAAGTTAAATGGGACGGATTATCCCATATATTATGGAAAACTAAAATTCATGTTCCAAACCACCAACCAGTTATTCCCATAAATGGTTGGTAAACATACAAAAAACTATGGAACATCACCATTTTTGAAACCACCGGCCAGTTTCTTCCCTAGTCCTTTGCAACTTGGCAATCGGTCATGTCAGAGGATTCCACAGGGCTGCGAATCAAGGCACTTTGGCTCAAGGCGAAGCCAGGCTCCAAGTCACTCAACATTGAGAACCATCTGCATTGCGATCATTGCGACTCTCAACTCAAGTAGGGGATACTATAATGAGCCAGTCGAGTTTAGGATTCTATACTTTAACAAACCATAATAAATCCGTGGATTTTAGAGATACAGAGGCCCATTTTGAGTTGTTTGCGGCCTATCATTCTTCCCTAATTCCCTGCAGCTCCGGTTCTCTGGGACGACGGATTTGACTCATGTCAAAGGAGGAGAAATTCATCCAGAAATGGACAGGTTCGTTTGGCACCACTTCGCCAGCCAGATACACTGAGGTTTGTCTGGAACAAAGATAGCTTCGAGATTCACCTGGCAGTGTGTCAAAACCAATAGTACCCCTTTTTTGTTCACATCAAAATAGCTGGGTTAAAATGGATGTTCATCCCACTAAAAATGGTATTAATAGGTATTGATCCATACCCACCTGGAAGTCTGAACAACATTGGATGGCGGAAGGTGCAACGCTGCTGCACATCCGAAGGAGGGAGATTGGTCACAATGTCAAACATCTTCTCCATGCGATCCCAATCCGATGGCCGGATGAATCTTCGCAGTGTGGGCATTCCAGATTCAATGGCTGGTTCTGAGCTCTGCCGCCTGAAAGCAAGATGCGCCTCCTTAACATCGAACACAGCAGTTTCATTGCTTACCAACAGGGCGAATTCAACGAGTTCATTGTAGGATTCCACCACTTCAGAAGCTGTGCTTCCAGCACGTCCTTGAGATTCAACGGATTGTGCCGAAACTACCGAGTTAATCGGTGGTGCAGCTTGAGACGAAGCCTCAGGAGGAGCTTCAGCTGACTCCGGATCCTCTTTCAATGCCTCGGCACTTTGATCCGACATGTGTTGACCCAACTGCCCCATGAATCACTGAAAAAAAATGACAAAATGATACAACTGTATGGCTACATTCAATCCAGATGCTAATAAACAATAGTCCGTTCCTGTGGCCCCTTGGTTTGGTACCTTGGTTTGAAAGACATCGATCGACACTGCACCATCTGCACCTTGGAGGGAAATCCTGAGGCCCCGTGGCATGCTTCCAGCGCTTGTTCCGTCATCTTGAGAACTCAGAAAGTGCAAAAATCGTTGGCGACCTTCCGAGTCCAGGAAGAGGTCCAGGAAATTGGTCTTGGACAATTTCTTACTGGACTTCAGCAAGCGTTCGAGGCAGCTTGCATCATCCACAATGCTGCAGCTGCTCTTGTCCAAGAGTAAATCACCATCACAAACTCCTCGCAACACCTGGCGGAATCCCAACATCAGAGATGAGGCGTCACTGGCATCGACTTTCGCGAAGATGATGGACCGCATGGTGTGATCAACCACTACAATGACCGCAAGAACAAAGACGTGCGACACTATAAAGGAATAAGAAATCATCATACTGACACGGTCCACACCAACCAAATGCCATTGATTCCAGAGCATCAGAGTTGCTTCACCTGCGTACAAGCAGAGCATCGCTTTCAAGTCGATGAAAATCACTGACATGAAAATTAATCCCACTCCACAAACCTTTTCCAGAACACAGAAGGTCACCAAGTCTGTTTCGTGGGCAATGCCGAGGGCCCATAGTCCGTGGGTGAACACATAAATTGCTTCGACATAACTGGGCACGGCATCTTCACCAGTGATCCTTTCTGGAAGTGCAGAGAGAACATAAGAGATCGCTGACGCCAGAAATTGAGTCAGTGCCACCAGACTTGGATTTCGCATCAAACTCCAGCCCGTCACCAGAGTCATGCAAAAGGACACCTGATTACCGTTGCTATAGAGGTTCAAACGGCCTGAAAAGTATGAAGCTGCCCAAATAATCTCGTGTTAGTGGATCATTGTACCCCCGCCATCCCAGTTTAACCATCTTCCCAATTTCGCTTGGCCTAGGGATTCTGTCTCCATCATCAAGACCATAACAAAAGATAACAAAAGAATGAGACACATCACATCAAAAATATCAAAATCGAATCAACATATCTCAATCTGATACATGAAAACATATGAAAACATATGAAAACTCCACCGCGACACATGAATGTGGATTTTCTTCACCTTGTTCAGCATCTGTGCCCTGGTGCGGTTCAGCTCCCGTTCGTAGCGCTGCGATTTGTCCCGTGTCTCGTCGTGTCTGGTGACGCCCAGCGCCTCAAGGGCTGGGCGAAGGTCGGCCGGACGCGTCAGATGCGACAGGTGCGCAGCGCTGAAGGCGGCCACGGCCACCACGGCCACGGCTGTGATCCAAGGGCAATCCATTGGATCCATGGCCAGATTTGAAGTTTGGTAATGTTTCGTATCACCAAAAGAAACTGTGAATATCTGTAAATATCTGTAAATATCTGTAAATATCTGTAAATATCTGTAAATATCTGTAAATATCTGTAAATATCTGTGGATATCTGTGGATATCTGTGGATATCTGTGGATATCTGTGGATATCTGTGGATATCTGTGGATATCTGTGGATTGTAGTATTTGGGTCTGACTTTTTGAGCCATGGACAGAAGCTGATCCACTTTCAGCTGTTTGGGACAGGTCCATTGGGTTCCATGAACGGAAAATCACCCACTGCTGCAGCCCCATCAAGCCAGCCATATATATTGGCCATATATATATGTATATTATATATATACATGCATATGCATATACATATACATATACATATACATATACATATACATATACATATACATATACATATACATATACATATACATATACATATACATATACATGTACATGTACATATACATATACATATACATATACATATACATATATGCATATACATATACATATATATACATATATGCATATACATATACATATACATATACATATACATATACATGTACATGTACATATACATATACATATACATATACATATATGCATATACATATACATATACATATATATACATATATGCATATACATATACATATACATATAAATATATACATATATATATGTATATTGGCCCCAACATCTGTTGGAAAACCTTTTTGATCTCATGAGATCAAACGAGTTCATTAGTCTCATCTAGGCATCTTCTGGCCTAGGTCAACAGACGTGCAGGATCCATTGCCACAGGCTTGTCACCTCACCCTTAACCGATCTTCACCGTCTAAGTTTCATCCCAAACAAAGGAAAAATGAAACGATACGAAACGGCCACGTTTCAAAGGCCACCCAGTTGAATTGAATTCACCACAGATCCGAACATTTGACCCTCAGCCAGCTACGGATCCTGCAGGAGAAAGAGAACTATACGATTTCTCGTCTCGGGTCATTCGTGTTCGGTGACGGCACAAATCCACACATCCACGAGGATCCGTGCACGGGGCTATACAACACCGACAACACACACCTGTTGGAAACGTCGTTCAACACACCTGTTGGAAACGTCGTTCAAGACTCTGTGCAAAGTCCAGGGGTCACCCTGTGACGACTGTACGAACTGCGAACTGAATTGACCACGCATTTTTCATGGCCAGGGACCGAAACTGGATTGGAACCCAGATGAAGATCAAGTATCTGCCACATCATCCCCCTATGATATGGCGATATCATCCCCACATATCCTACTGAATGGTTCTATCCATCTCCTCAGTCGAATATCATTTCCTATTGACATTTCCAAGTAAGAACAAACAAAGAGAATAGAAACAGAATGTTTGAATCTTACAGGTGAGCATCAGGAAATCCAGGCCAAGTATGGATATCAATGGATATCGATACCCATGATAAGGATACCAAATAAGACTTTGATAGGATTTGTTTGAAATAGGACAACCCCCCTTCCACAGCATTATAGCTATTTCTCGCATTCAATTTGCCATACATTGCGGAGAGGCAATCATCTATTTTTGGAACAAACTCATCTACACTATGGGTAAAATCAGTTCCTCCTTCATGGATGAATTTGTTTAGTCTCATACTTTTGAAACATATCCTCACCACTAAAAAAAAATCCCGTACCTGGCTCAGTCATATGTCAACATAGCGGTATAGTATGAAAATTTTGGGAATCCCATTGTTACCAAGGGATGAATTCATATTTTTTTTTTTGATACCCTCTGGTAATACAACAAACTATGGAAAGATCCACCATTTTTGGGAAAACTCACTATTTCTATGCCCAAATCATGGAAAATCATGGAAAATCACCATTTTTAATGGGTAAATCCACTATTTCTATGGCCATTTTCAATAGCTAACTGTGACACAACCAGAGGGTACCGTCCAGGACACGGACCCCGGCTCATACCCGATCAGATTGCCGACCTGGTCAGAGTCGGATGTGAAAAAATTACATAAGCACTTGTGGTATAGAATCTATGTATTATCATTATTACTATTATTACTATTGTTACTATTATTACTATTATTACTATTATTACTATTACTACTATTATTACTATTAGTACTATTATTACTATTATTACGATAATTACTATTATTACTTTTATTCCTATTACTACTATTATTGCTATTATTACTATTTTTGCTATTACTACTATTATTACTATTATTACTATTATTACTATTATTACTATTATTACTATTATTACTATTATTACTATTATTACTATTATTACTATTATTGCTATTATTACTATTATTACTATTATTATTATCTTCACTATTATTACTATTATTACTATTATTGCTGTACTATTTTTATTATTATCATTATCACTATTATTATGTACTTATACATGTGTATATTATAGAATCTGTGTAAATAATAAATATACAGATATACACATATATATATAATTATATATATATATATTTACATGATTACATGCATGTATAGTCTGTATAGTATCTAGATCTATCACATCGAAACCACAGCTGCCGGTGCTTGAGACTGGAGGCTCATGGGAGTGTGGTCACTCGGCTGTGCGATGAACTCGCTGAACTCGCTGCCAGATGGCCTGAATCAGAAGCGACCAGGCGACCAGGTCACCATGATTGATGCGAATCTAAAACAATGAAGAAATTAAAACCACAAACCCGATGTTTCGAATGGTTTAGATTTTGATATATCAAGGCAATATGGCTCAATGTGGTAAGGTCAACTTCAATACTTACATCGGGGCCCAGTTGCTACTCCAGCCAGCCTAAGGCGTAGAGAAAAAGAGGATGCGTCATTCATAGAGGACTACCTCTCATAGTCATGGATCCAACATTCATCCTCTGCAACCCAAAAGCAGTTTGCAGGGTTCCAGGTTTCCGTTCAGTTTTTCAGAAAAAAAGAAAGTGGCGCCACTTCCAGACCCAGAGATTGCAACCCAACAATGACTGCTGTTGGGACTTCAAGGTTGGTACCAGAGTTTCTGGTCATTGGCCACAGGTCCCCACCCGTTGTATCATCTGATGTCTACATATCATATGTACATGGGTTTGTTGAAAAATTGGGGATACCCCAAAGCGGCAATGTTAGTGGGGAAAGCGATGATAAAACATAGGATTTGGGGGGTGTTATTCTTGGACAAACCCATATATTTGGAAAAAAATGAAAGTCCTAGCTGGTTAGTATACCCCCATTCGTGGCAACGGATAGCAAATCAACACAATTTACTTAATATGTACTATTTAGAATATCTACACTTTATTATTGCTATTATTTTTCTTATTATCTTTATTATTGTTATATTTTGATGTCTATTGCTACTATTGTGATACACGCCTGCACATGGGGTAAAAAAAACATCTCGCCTTCCGCGATCTAGGCATGTCACAACCGCGCCACAGTCCTCAGAAATCTCTTTAAGAAAGCAACGCTCCTTGGGATTGAGCATGCATGAAGCATGCTTAAATAGCAATTGAACCGCCAGAATTGGTGTTTTACCCTTTTACCAAGCAAAAATGGTCAATTTTATTGTGATTCAACCAAACGAACTGGTTTTCTGATCGCAAGAGAAATCAGGAGCGGGCCCACAAAACAGTCAGCAACAAAGTCACAAGATTGTAGCCGAAGGAAGTTTAGGAGTCAAACTTCCGACAATATGGAGAGATGAAAAAGCAGAGGTGGGAAGAGTCAGAGAAGAGAAGAGAAGAGAAGACGACTAAGAAGAAAAAAATCAGAAGAGAAAGAGTCAGAGGAAAAAGATGCAGGTGCGCGAAAAGGTAGCAAAGTCCGATTCACCGTGTTTTTCCAATGATTTGTGGCTCCGGAGGGTCGAAAAGAGGCTCGCCAAAGCGGCGGGTGCAGAGCCGTCTGGGGAGATGAGAAATGAAAAATTGCACGCCGTTGTGGCGCGAAGCACATTTCGAAGTCAAAATGCGCAAAGCACCCAAGGTTCGGAGCACTTTTGGAAGTTGCGATGTCGAAAAAGTGCACGCCGTTGTGGCGCAAAGCACATTGCCAAGTCAAAATGTACAAAACACCTCAGTGCCGGACCGCTTTTGGAAGTTGACATGTTGAAAAAGTGGATGCCGCTGTGGCGCGAAGCACATTTCCAAGTCAAAATGCACAAAAAACCTCAGTGTCGGACCGCTTTTGGAAGTTGACATGTCGAAAAAATGGACGCCCGCGGCGCGAAGCACATTTCGAAGTCAAAATCTACAAAGCATACCATTCTCGGACCACTTTTGAAAATTCAGATGTGGTTTTGCGTGGCAGGCGCAAGGGATTCTGCGCCTTGCCAAAAGTGAGCCCAAAAAAAAGGCTTTGTAGCAGTTCCAAAAAATGATGCAGGCATGGGACATTTGAAGAGGATCTGGAAAGATGCATGTCGCGTGGCAGGCGCAGTACAAGAGACATGTTCATCAGAGATGTTAGGGGGTCAGGGCGCTGATTTCCTCAGAGGGGTTGCATTTTAGAGCATCAGATCTTCAGGTTTGCTAAGATGATTTTGCGTCACAGGTGCAGTACTTCGTATGACCTGACATCACTTTTGCGTTGCAGGCGCGGCACTTTACCCAGATGGAGTGGAGAAATCGCAAAACGCAATGGTACGAGGCCGTCAGCTCGGCACTCAACTTTCCATTTGTCAAGGAAGTCTCGCAGAATTGCTTCGTTTTTGATCTTGCCAACTTCAAAAATTGAGGAAGTCTCGCAGAATTGCTTCGTTTTTGACGTTATCAAGGTCAAAAATTGAGGAAGTCTCGTAGGATAGCTTCTTTTTTTCAAGCTTGCAGGTAGACAGATAGACAGACAGACAGATAGATAGATAGATAGACAGATAGATAGATAGACAGACAGACAGACAGATAGATAGATAGATACACAACTACAACTACCACTACCACTACCGCTACCACTACACTACACTACAACTACAAATCCAAATCACTACCCTACATTACACTACACTAATTGCACTGCATTACACCAATTACATTACGCTAATTACAGTACACTACACTAATTACAGCACACTACAATCATTACACTACACGTAATTACAAATTGAGGAAGTCTCGTAGGATAGCTTCTTTTTTTCAAGCTTGCAGGTAGACAGATAGACAGACAGACAGATAGATAGATAGATAGACAGATAGATAGATAGACAGACAGACAGACAGATAGATAGATAGATACACAACTACAACTACCACTACCACTACCGCTACCACTACACTACACTACAACTACAAATCCAAATCACTACCCTACATTACACTACACTAATTGCACTACACTACATTACAATACAGTACACTACACTAATTACAGCTACACTACAACACTACAACTTTCTACTACTTACCGACACTACACTACATTACACTACACTACTGCTACACTAAAACTACAACTAGAACTGCGCTAGATTACGCTACACTACACTTAAAAATACAACTACAACTATGACAATAACAACAACAACGACAACAACAACAACAACAACCACAACCACAACCACAACCACGACCACAACCACAACCACGACGATGACGATGACGACGACGACTACTACTACTACAGCTACAGCTACAGCTACAGCTACAACTACACTACTTCACACTACACTACACTACACTGCACTAGACTAGACTACACTACACTACATTATGTACACTACACTACAACTACAAGTCCACTACACTACATTACAACTACAATTGCAACTGCACTACACCACACTACATCCAGCAGTTGTGGGTGAGGTAACCACTGCAACCATTCCAACCACTCCAAAAAACACAACTCCAACCACCTTTCGGTCCATCAGTGGATTCACTCTGCCATCCATGCATCACAACAACTCACCTCTCCTATAGTGTCCTATCCTTGAAACTTCCGCCACCGCCTTGTGCGGTAGTACTGGTAGCTAAGGGGTATGCATAAATAAATATGTATATGAAATTATGTAATTATATATATATAGCTGTCTTTTCCAATAGATGGATCTTTTAACAAGCTGAAAGCCGGACGTATCGGGATAGACAGGCCCCACAGACCCTGCTTTCAGCGCTTATAGGTCATGGAAAGAGTCAACTGCAAGGGGAGTCAGGGTGGCGAATCACCAGTGGACCAGGGCTGACTTTTGGGGTTGCTGGGTGTCCACACCTTGGCGAATCACCATGTTTAACTTGGCACCATACCAAATGCGGCCCTTTATGACAGTGGAATCGCGTTGGTTATTGGTTGAATACATGCACCCACGGGTATGTGGCCAACCTGATACCTCGCGGCAGTGGGTCTCCGACCTTCCTATCCTCCAATGAAGGCACCTCAGACACAGACTAGGGAACCAACAAACAGGTACCATCCAGTACCCCAAGATTAGATAGAGAATGTCCCCCAAAAAATGGTGTTGAAACAATTTCTGAGCATTCAAACCTCCATTTTCGGGTACCCAATGGACATTGACAGCATCTACAAGTGACTTGCAAACTACCCAACTCTAAGTCAATTTGTAGTTGGAAACCACTATGATCGAGACATCCTGCGGAACATGGCTCCTATGAACCAATAACCACCCTCTATTCTGTATAATTGATGTCCTAATCTGGTCAGTTTCTATATGTCTGCAAATGTCTTGATACCAGGTAGTGGACGCCCCAGAATAAACAGGATAGTTGCGGATAGTTCACATGCTCGGACGTCAACCACCATCCAATTTTGGGGTGTGTCCTTTTGCCGTCCACTGCTCCCTGAAGTATGTGGACATAACTTCTTGACAGCCATGGCCAACATAAGCTACCAAACATGTTTCACAATGAAATGATGCTGTTCCACTTGGCCAAAAAAAATATCCATTTACCAACTCGGTTCATGATTCACCCATTAATCACCATTAATCACCATTAATCACCATATATCACCATATATCACCATTGATTATGACCATTAACAGCTTGCAATCTACCCACATCTCGATTTTCTGGAGCCATGGCAGATCAGCATTCGGCGTTCGGCGCCTCCATCTCTGGAATGCTCGAGAGGGTTGACTCCTCCAGCCCTGAAGCTCCTGACCGAAAAATGGGCAGGTCATCGAAGTTCTCAGATGATTTCACATGATTTAACGGGCAACAAGTAGATATTTCATGGGCAGAACATGGAGATCTTTCAACAACTTGGTGTTTTTGTAGAGGTTGAAACCCATGGGGCCCCCATGGGGCCACTTCGTGAAGTTGGTCCATCCCTTCCAGCCCCCGCTGCAAATGGTCCATAAAAAGCAACTATAGGATTTGGGGTATCTAAATGGGGTACCTATAAATATCTATAAATATCGAATCTATAAATATCTATAAATATCTATAAATATCTATAAACATCTATAAATATGTATAAATATCTATAAATCTAATTCATAAATTTGGGATGAATGGTCAAGCAGCTGTAAAGAAAGCCCAGACCTGCTTCCAATTCAGCCAGGAAATCTTCATCGTAGACCTCAAAAAAAGTTTTTTGCAAAAATGGGGGGGGGTTCAGCAATGATTTTATGGGAATATCATGGTGGTATATGTATATAACAATCTTGATATATCTTGATATGAAATGTGGGATAGCCCCAAAATAGCCACTCGATAGGGAAAATGATGATAGGCCAGTGGATTGAGGGGTAGCCTACTTTCGGCGCCGCATGTGTCAGTTGTGATATTGACCAGCGAAAAATGGAAGAGGACTACGGCTAAGCCACAATCCATTTCAATGGTCCATATTTTTCTTTGATGGACGTGTAAACCCCATACATGCACATACTAAGATACACAAATCATACAACTTATAAACATGTGTGTATATATATAATGTAAATATGTAGACATACTTAAAGACAATATAAATAATATACATGGATATTATATATATATATATATTATTTATATATATTATATATATATATTAAATACATAGCTGGTGATATTCTGAGTCCTGTTCCTCTTCCGGCTGAGTGTTGCGCAAATTTCTTGCCACCGGTGGGCCAGGGAAAACCACAGCCTCAGCCAGCGATTTTTTGGGGGTTCCCCCAACTCACAAGTTGGAAATACAGAAATCCCAGGGAACCAATGACGGATTCCCGTCGGTTTGTGTGTGTTTACTGAAGGGTAATCCATGGTAATCCTTCAATCCATGGAATCTTTCATCACAACTCATCTCAAGGAATCCTAGGGAATAATCCCCAGGGTTAACATCATGGGCTTTGTGGGGGATCTAACTATCGTATTCATGAGGTTTTCAATCATTTATGAACCGATATGAAGCAGCTAAAATCACTGGGCCTCATCAAGACTTTCTAGTCGGGGCATCTGCCAGGCCGCAGCCGATATATTCCGATTCGATGACCGCTTTGAACCGCGCAGGTTCTAGCTTCGCCGGCCTCAGAATACGCTGAAAAAACGAAGAAATTTAACGGTTGATCCCCAACTGACATATCTTCTGACATGCTATATCTGCTTGCATTCTATCTGACATATGCGCTGACATGTTCGGCATTCCATGTGGCATTGTGGCATTACTCACATTGTATCTGACATGGTGCTCGGGTCAAGCCCCAGAGAGACCGAAGTTGCCTGATGAATCCCATCCCGCAACAGACCATCTTTTTTTGGCACCAGAAAATGAAGAAATCCAGCACTGAACATTAGGGTACTAAACTGAGTTGGGCTCGATCCTTTGGGGGAAGGGATTACCCTGGTCTTGCGAATGGTAGATGATCAAGAAAAAAAAAGCAGCATCCGAGTTACTAACATTATGTAATGATTGTGGTATCGTTGGTTAATCAGCAGCGACCGGTCACTTGTCACATTCACCCTCTGACTTGACCCGCACTGGAAGCGCATATCCTAGACTCCTAGACTAAGACAACAAAAAGCGACGAAAGTTAGAATGAGTCACCAACAAAACCTGGTGATCAAAACTCCAAATCACGCTGCATCGAAGTCTTTCAATTTTTGCTGAAAAAAATACAATTTATGTGTGATAAGTATTGATAAGTCCCCTTATGAAACCCTTGTAAAACCAACCTAACATTATGGTAACCTTTAAGAACCCGCCAGTTCTGAGGGCAGAACACAGGCCTTCCAGGCATCTCTAAGGTCCTGGTGTGTGCTTGGATCACCGATGACAATGTGGGGATTTTGATGGGATTTTATTATCAAACATGAGGAATTTCATGATTTAGGACACTTTTGAAAAGAGAACATCTGCGAATGGTAGATGGGTCAATTTTCATGGATTTTCCATAAATCTCAGGATACATCTCCTGGAAAATCCCAGCTATTTTAAGGGATAGCCCAGGGCGATCCCTAGGTTTTGACCCAGCAGTTGTTTGGTGATCTGGAGGATCACCCACGGATAAGTACGGGTTAAAGCTCCTGTGATGAGGCAACCCCCAACAATAGCTAAGTTTTTTTGTTTGGCGATATATATATATATATGTATAATATAATATATAATATAATATATATAATATATATAATATAATTATATATATAATATCTTATATACATATATAATATTCAATTTATCTATTTATGATTTATTTATCCAAAAATCATCCAGATCTCCGAGATGTCCACTCTAAGCTGGCCTGCAGGTCCGCTGCGAAGCCTCCGATGCCTCCGAAGCCTCCGTCTTCTTCGTCTTCTCCACGTGCTCAGGGCGCAACAGCTCTGGTCTTAGGTGCACCTGAACTTCACAGATAGATCATAGCTCAGTGATCCATATATATATATACTATATACATACAGATATTACAATATATTATAAAATGTATATAATGTTATATACATAATATAATATAATACAATAATATAATTAATATAATGTAATATGATATAATATAATATAATATAGTATAAAAATAATATAACATAATATATCATAATATATCATGATATATCATAATATATACAATACAATATATCAAAATATATACTGTAAATATTACAACAGCGAACTCTATGCCTCTATGCTTCAACCAAATGCTCAAACCCAAAGCAAGAAACACACCGTAAGTTCAGCCAATGAGAAAGACACTTTCTGAAGTCCAAAATTGTTGCAACAGCAACATCGGCCAAACATCTCATCTCTCTTTTGACAGCATGTACGGGATGGTCGTCAAGATTACCAGTTGCATTCACGACTTGTTGTTTGAAGATGTTTGAAGTGGAACGAGAAACCAGAAACCCATCAGTTTCATAATCCCAACAATTACCATAGGGTAAAAATGGGTAAAGTAACAAAACGATACAAAACAATCTGATCTACATTCATGGTGGCTTTTCCACATCAGTTCATTGGTTTACAGAAGGGTCCATTTTTTGCAGATCTGGCATTCACCAGTTCCAGGAAAATCATGAACTGTGGGGTCCCTAGTCGCTGATCACGGAATTGTCTTTGCTTGGAGGTCATGTTTCCTGCTATATCAATTTATATAGATTTCGATCACCCTGCGCCAAGTGCGTTGCTCTCCGTGTAAATCATGGTAAATCAAAATCAGAAACAACAAATGATGCAAAAAATGTGAACGAAACCACACATCTGATTAGTTACCCTCCGCTCATCAGTCACATGGGAAAATCCGCCAGCTAAAATTCCATGATTTTCCTAGCTATAAACAACCCTCATTTTGATCAGGGATTCCAGCCACGTTTGATGATGGTGAATCCCCATGAATTGTCATTCCAAATGAAATTACCACAAACATCAGATAATCAATGGCCATTTCAGGAACCGATCTATTGGAGGTACCTACCATATATAAGGCCTAAGGCCTACGAAATTTCAAGGAATATCCCCAGAAAATATGCCCAAAAATATGGCACTAACGTAATTACCTCCATTTTAGGATCCTGAAATTTTGAGATACCCTCTGGTAAACTAACATAGCTATGGAAAATCACCACCATTTTTCATGGGAAAATCCATTATAAATGGTCATTTTCAATAGCTATGTTAAATTACCAGAGGGTAACATCAGATAACATCAGTATGAGATCCCCATGAACTCCAGTCTTTCTCCAGCCATGTTGCCACCAAGGGGCTGTGGTGAACTTACTGTCTGGCTGCTCATCCATCATGGCAAAGGGATCAAAGGCAACTTCACCCTGCACCGGCATCTCCTGGGAAGAATTTTTTTTGCGCTGCAGTTTTCCACTGAAGATTCTGGATTTACCCTCTGGTAAACTAACATAGCTATGGAAAATCACCATTTTCAATGGGTAAATCCACTATAAATGGCCATTTTCAATAGCTATGTTAGTTTACCAGAGGGTACTACTGTTGATGGGCTTTAATAGGGATATCAGAGGACATTTCATGGGATCGGAAGCAAAATTTCTGTGGGTGATAATGGTGATAGTAAAAACCATAGCTTCTTTTGGGCCCCCCATATCCCAACTTACGGAGGTTATTTCATCCCATAGTTCTACCCCCCCTTAATCCCAACTGCCTGCACCCGCGGTGACACGTTTGTGAAGCTGCTGGAAGCTCCCAAATCATCCATATTTAGGATTTTCCATGAATTTGCACCATCCAGCAGGGTACCAGCATTTATGGAAAGCCCCGTTTCCATAAATGCTCATGTCCTCGCTGCGAAAGCGGATGGGTTTGCCATCTGCTTGTTGCCAGTTCACTTCGTAGACCTGTCGACATCTGCCGACGAACCGAGAACGGCTGAGAATCGAATCCGATGAACCACGACATCTGCCGATGCTCACAATGCGCGTTTTTTTTCTTCGGGAAAAGAAAAAAACAGATTGGCTCCATGTTCAAACCCAAACCAATACGATTCAAACATGTACTGTATAGGTTCTATTGATTTTAGGTCTCAGAGATCCAAACCCTTTCGTTTGTAGACTCACGGTCGCCGAAATGGATTGGATCAGCTCTGCTCTACCGCCTATGTATTTTTATTCTAGAGCCTCTAGAAATGTTTGGAAATGTTTGGAAATGTTTGGAAATGTTTGGAAATTCACCCAAAGAAAACCAAATCCCGGCAGAACACATTCCATTCCTTCTGAGTTCAGAATTCCATGGCATGGACTTCCCACATCTCCATCACCAGCTGCCGCGCCGTCAAAGGGACTGGAAAGGTGACAGACAGAAGGTTGGCCCATTGCGACCTGGCTTCAGTGGGGATTTAAGTCATGGTGACTTTTCGCTGGTTGGTGGTTTTAACCCCTCTGAAAAATATGACTTCGTCACTTGGGATGATTATTCCCAATATATGGAAAAATAAAAAAATATAAGAAATAACTGGTTGGTGGTTTTAACCACCTTGAAAAATATGAGTTCGTCAATGGGAAGGAAAAAAAAACATATATGAAATGGAAAATAAAAGCCATGTTCCAAACCACCAACCAGGTAGATGTTTGTAGCGCAAAATTCACTCATGAAGACTAAAACTGTCAGACCTGGTCAGCCACTTGGGGCGTGTTTTCAGAAAATGTTCAAAGAAAGGTGTCCAAATCAACATCAATCAACATGTGTATCCCATTTTAGTGCCCCATGTTTTTTTTGGCCCAATTCAATCCACCTATCCCAATCAATATCCATCCACATCGCACTGTTCAGGCGCCATGCGATTGGATCAAGGTCAAGGAGAGTTCTTGTTGCTGTTATGTTGTTGTTGTGGTTGTGAAGCGCACTAAACACCATAATAAACCAATAAGGATGTAGATTCTTGCAGACAAGCCTAAGTTGAAGATGATGAAGATGTTGTTCGGATAAGAAATTCGAGTATCACCCACGGTATTGGCTGTATTAACGAGCAGTTTCATGGTTGACTTTAGTTTAAATGTGTCTGCACCGAAAGCATTGCTTGTTCTGTCAAGGAACACCAGAAATTCTCCTGATGTTTTGGAGACATGCAAAATTGTTGTTTTCTCGGTTTTTCGGTTTTGCAGCTCCTTTCCTTTCCTCCCATGATCTATGTAATGAAAAGCGTGGCCACCCAAAAATAATATTAACTATATTAATATGTAGTTCACAATCCCACGTCGTCTAACTTTGTTTATCACCATGTATTCACCATGTACGTAATAACTCATAACTGTAATAACTGTAATCTTCACCTTGATCATCAATATATCATCATTCATCTTCATCCGTGTTTTGACATGTGAATAATCCCATCACCCTAAAATCTTAAACACCCCATAAATGGTCCCAATGGAATGTGGAAATTCCCTACAAAACCATGGTTTCTAAGGGGGGGTTAATCTTCAGATCACCGATCACCAAAAGACAACCGTGGACCTCCGTAAGCCCTTGAGGCAACGGAAGGCTAAGAAGGCGGCTTTCCTCAGGAATTTCCCGCTGCTTTAAAAAAGGTGGCCATTTGGAAATAGTAAATTGATAGTAAACCATGATAGTATATCATAAACTATATTATTGATAGTATATTGATATATATATATATAATTATATATATATTACGTATGTTATATGATTATAATACGTAGTATGAGACATTGATAACCTTAGTAATACTTAGTAACACCTTGTAACCATGGGGGATCTTGGCATGTCTTGAACCATCTGGACAGATCGACAGATCTGGACAGTATGACAGATTATGAAACGCTGCCCAGCAGATCCCAGTGACTCATTTTCACAACTGTGTCCGCATGACTCCTACTGTGGATGGAAGAAATCCTACACCAGTTGATAGGTGGTTTATCCCATTATTTATAGGGTTTCAACCATCCAAGGTGGTGCAGGATTTCTTCCACCATCAACAGTATCATAGGCAGAAATCCGATGAGTGATCGCCAAAAACTTTTTTAAAAAAACTAAAGATCTTTAAAGATTCATGGTGAACGATGCCATTTTTTTTTTTGGTGAGACGGCATGGTTCACATATGATGGCATCCTCGAAAAATGCATGCAGATGCAATGGAAAACAACCAGATTCTGCTGATCAAGCTTCAAGGTGGTCACCAAGCCAATCGTTCCAAGATTGATACACACCTGTCATCGCAGTCGAACAACAAAAGGGGGATCATGGTGGAACAAACGAGGTTTAGCTGGGCATCCAAATGTCTATTTCATTTGTGGGCAGGAAAAAAAAAACAAAACAAAATTAAACAAAATAAAACAATTTCAATTTCCAAGCTTTACTCCCTACGAACCTCTAGGGTCCGCCAGGAAATCGTGGCGGTCGAAATATGAGCTGCTTGGGAGCATCAAGCGGAGGTTGAGATCTTTGGTTAAGCGGCTTCACCCAAGACCCAAATTGATTGATCAAGAAACATCAAGGTTTGACATTGTTGGATAGATCAAGAATCAATGGAATTCAATGGAATTCAATGGAATTATCATGGCCATTCAATTGATTCAGAAATATTGATCCAAATCCAAATATCAAGAAACATCCTAAGATAGATCTGACATGATGGCAAGTTTAGCCCTTCCCGGGCCGTTCCCATTTGCGGCCCAAATCCTGAAAGGCTCAACACCAAAGATACCCCAACACTTGAGCACCCCACATTTGAGGAAACGGAATAGTCACAACCGCAGGTGCAAAGCGTTCTGGCGCGGCTCGGAGATCAGAAACCCCAAGGTTCAGCAAGGCCAAATGGCTGTGTATATCAACTTGAAACATGGGGTCTGTAAGATAAGTTTTTTTTGCTGGACTTGGCAACTTAATATGGGTTCCATCTTGAATTCAGGGAGTGAATCAAGATTTCTGTCATCTGACCATGGCAAGTGTCATGCTTCCGCACTTACTCCGAACAATTACTTGCCTTGAGTGATCTCAACCATTGATTACATGACTTGGATATTACTTGGACACCCCAAGGGGGTCTGGAGTTCGGAATTGGATCTCGAGTACATCAAGAGAAGGAATGAGGCACAAGCGTTACTAAAGGAGTGAATCAGGCAAAATGAGGAATCAGGACAAAATATGACAAAATGCTAAAAACCTAAACTTCAGGAATTCAGGAAATAATATCTATTTAAAAAACAAAAAAAAAACATCTATACATGGACTTTCGAAAAAGCAACAAAATCAGCAAAGCATCACCAACTCTCAGGCTATCTCAGGCTGCGACTGAGTTTGGTTGCTGGGAACCTTCCAAGTCAACGCCTCAGATGTGCCCATTGACTCGGCATCCGACCAATGGACTGGACGACAGCCGAGGACCCCAAACGTACTGAGGACGCAAGTCCATGGAAGCGATGTAGGCCTTAGCGATAAAGCCATGCGAAATAGCCGGGACGCTACATGAAAAATGTGGAACATATGGCTGCTTTTTCTGGCAGGACGCCACCAAGAAACGAATTGATGATTTGTTCAGAGATTTTGTTTCAGCTGAAAGCCATAGCTGACTGGTGCAAACTTTTAGACTCATGGCTACTGTAGCGTTGTTCGCCCAGTTTTTGGGTACCCCCATGTTCTTTCGCCGTTGAAAGAGATGGATCTCCTGGTCCATTCACCCTTCATTTCATCACAGTGAGGTCATGATTTAAGTCATGATCCAATTCATCATATAATGGTGATACAATGAGGATATATTAGGATATATTAGGAGATAATTGTAATAACATACTATAATTGTGATGTAATGGGATATATGATTGATATATATATATATATATACTGGTTACCCCAGATTTACTTTGCACTCGGTATTGTTTCTGTGGGTTTTCTGCGGTTTGTTGTGAGCTCGTGATCTCCCGAAACAACCTGGACCATGGTGCCATGGCCCCCAGGTTGGGCGCCCCCAACCAGCTGCTGCAAAGTCAGCCCGAGGCCATAGAGGAAACAAACCACGGAGATGATAAACACCCAAGCTCGACCTGGGCGAAGCTGGAAATCCATGGCTTTTGGGGATCATCTCGGATTGGTTCCCACTGGGCCGAGGCCAAGATGTGAATAAGAAGGCACCATGATCTTCAATGCAGGGAGCTAGTAACCGTTTTGTCAAATCTCCCAAAAAAATCTTCTCAAAATGAACTGATTCACATCATTATTACCATATACTATCTAATAGTATATCATGTTGCGGGTTTCACCCCCCGAACAAAGATGCTCGTCATTGGGGATCAGAATCCCATGTTCAACGGTATCCTCTTGACATCCCCATGCTCTTACATCCACTTTGCCACATTTCTTCTATGGTTTGTCTCAAAGAGCTGGCATGTTGAACTGGTCACGTCAAAAAAATATAACATATTATATCAATTATATCACTTAGCATCCAATATTAATATCATATAACATCCATCTTGCAACATGATCACATCCTAACTTCCACGTTTTTCTCCGTCAAAATCAATCCCCAGTCGCGGACTCCCATCTCTGAGTGCCTGACTCATCCTGATTGGATAGCGCCTACGAAATCCATGGCTACAGGGATATGCTGGCAATATATGGGGTATTTTGAAACTCAACAATTAGTGATACTATATATATATATAATAATATATATATATACATAATTATATATCTGTCAAAGTCATTATATATATATATATGTATATTATGGTTGTATTCAGCAGTTTGACTATTGTTCGCAGGATTTCCGGTTCCATGTCAATTGTACAGCTGGTCGGTTCCGGTCAGCAACAGGCTTTTCCGTTTTTTTTCTGGGCGCCCTGCATGAAGGCAAAAAGGATCATTGGACAGACCACAAAGAGCAGCACCAGCAAGTTCCACACCTCAGCGGAAGTAACGACTGGAACCCGCGGATTGGACGCTGCACCAGGGGCTCCAGGCCAGAATGATCGGGGCCAAAGCGACGGCCAACCTCGGCTGCAAAAACTTGGAGGAAAAGGAGTGGAACATTTGGACCTTGGATGTGTTTGTTTGATGTGATTTATACGTGTTAAGCAGCCCGGTGAGACCCCCAAATATGTTTGTTGGTTTACAAACCCATGAAAACTAGTTCATAATCTATCTACCGTTCATTTTCAGAATGATGAACCTTTACTGTTGGTCCCATGATACGAAGCAAAGTCGGCGAAGCCACAGACATGAGATGTAGCACATGCTATCACCAAAGCGAGATATCTGGTACGGCAATGGTTCCATCATTGTTCGCAGCAAGAGGAACATCCTGGGCAGTCTGGCTGCCCAGCTGCTGAACGATATTTAACTTGGATTAGCCAGGAAAGGCATGAAAATAAAGTCTGATTGGCCCTTCATAATCCCAGGTGAAATAAAATCTGACGTTGGAGCCATCTTGTCTTGGAAACCCAAAGAAAACAACAGAACATGCACTTCCCAAAGCCACCTCATCACAAAACAAACACCCAAGCACATGCATATGAATTGTCATCCTCGGCGAGATCGAACACCTGAGACTTCTCTGTTGCCATCAGCATCCATCGCAAGCATCCGATCTAAGTATGGGTCCAAAAAAGATTCACCGCCGATGTTGCTCATTTAACTATTTTACTAGCAGCATCTAGCAGCAAAACCATCCATCTTTGCCCACTATAAATGTACTTTACATTAAATTTTCTTTTAGAAAACAGTGCAAAACCCTGGAAAAAACTAGTTTTTTTCGAAAAAAACTTTAAAAAAACATGGCAAAACCCTGGAAACAAACGATAAAACCATATAAAACCCATCAATTTTGGGGGATACCCCAAGGACCTCAACCAAAGTCGGCCCTGAGGACTCCTGCGCCATCCCGAGCACGCGGGCGCATGGCAGGTGCTCTGCTGTAGCAAGACGCAGCAAGGGCCTGGACACGGGCGGCCACCAAATTCATCGGGTTTTTCCGGCAGATGTTCCATTTTCCCACCCAATTCTGGTGTGCCAATAGGCATGTGGTTCAGGCCGGCCATATTTCATCCAGTAATGATAGTAACGTTTAATGATAGTAAGGTTATAGCCAGGAAGTTTTCCTTTGATTTTTCTCCCAATTACCAACTAATGTAGGATGCATGTCCAAAGTCACTCTTTGATCTGGGAATCTGGGACGCAGCCCGGGTACGAACCATTTGCATGTTTTTTGGTGAAACCCTGCCGGCCTCCCAAATTCCCATATCTCTGTGTGTCATACTAAGAAACTAAAGCCGCACGTGTGATTTTCTGCATGTCTTCAAGAAAAATGACCGGCAATATTCACTCAGAGCTCACATTTTAGCTCACACTGCTGGTATTTTCAATCGGCCACCAGCGTCAAACGTCCTTGACCTCAAGCCATTGAGAAGCTGCAATCGACAAGGGCGTTGCACCGCTGTGTGCCGCTTGATCTTTGGCCGCACCCAGCTGCTACCAAATAAAATCGCACAAATATCGCATAATGCGGAGGTGGCCATGTTGATGTGCGGTGAACAAGGGTGTTGCACCAGCGTTGTCTGCTTGATCTTTGTCTGCACCAACTTTTACTAGAAGCCGAACAATGTCGAGGTGGTCATTGTGAGCTGCAGTGAATAAGTTGCACCAGAGTTATCTACAAGGATATGCCTGCGGAAACTGCAGGTGTCACCGGGCATCCAATCAGCTTCCCCAACTCCAGATCAGGACGCGTTTTTACATGTGCTGTGTAAGGCTCAAGCAGCGTCTTTGGCTACTGAGTAGCCAGAGACGCTGCTTGAGCCTTACACAGTACATGTAAAAACGAGTCCTGATCTGGAGTTGGGGAAGCTGATTGTATATGTTATATTGTTGAAATTCGTTGACTTGGGATCATCCTTCATACGAAAGCTTTCAATTTGCAATGAGAGGTGGCCATTTTGAGCTGCAGTGAACAAGGGTTTTGCACCAGCGTTGTCTGCTTGATCTTTTGCTGCACCAACTTGTACTAGAAACCGCACAATGTCGAGGTGGCCATTCTGAACTGCAGTGAACAAGGGCGTTGCACCAGAGTTATCTGCTTGATCTTTGGCTGCACCAGCTTCAACTAGAAACCGGACGACGTCTAGGTGGCCATTTTGAGCTGCATGGAACATTGGTGTCTGCCCTCGGGCAATCTCAGGCTCATCTGTCCACAAGTTGAACGTGTCCCTGCTCTGCAGCGTGAAACAAGGGCGTCTTGCCATCTGTCTTTGCGTCATTGGGATTTCGTGGTTGTTGCAGCAACTGTTCAAGAGCAACTAAATCATTGTCCTGAGGGGCTGAGATCATTTTCTGTGTTTCTTCATCATCAGGTGGCCAGAACTCCAAGACCACCACCTGGATCTTAAGTGGAGTTGGAGTTAGAACTTCATATTTCCTGGATCTCATGCGAATCATCTTCAACAAAAAACTTTTGCTTGAATCTGGAAATGCCAACTTTAGCTGCCAAGGCTTTCTTCACTGCCTTGGCTGTTTGGCCTTGTAGTTCATCTTCAAGGACTGTGAGTGTCTCGCCCGAGGCTGGGAAACAAAACTCCATTGCTGCAAGACGCAAGGTGATGTGCGTGTGTGTATACAAACCATTACACAACAAACTCATGATGGATAAAATGTTGATAAACAAATGTCACAATTGACCTGCCAAACGTTAGATATGCACAGCAAACCTTCACGATAAGAATACATGCTTTACACAGTACTCCATTGTGCTTCTTGAACGTTTTCAGTCTGGACAGTCTTCACATGCAGCATATGTCATGATAGGGAGGGGCGCTGGGGAAGAACCCTCCCGAAGATTAAGATCTTCTGGCAATTGCATCTGAACCTTTGCTGACAAACATTGATTTTCTGTATTGCAATTGGCAGAGCATGCCACTGAAATCATGTGGTTTTGGGATTTTAGCATGCAGTCATATATGTCCGAGCAGTGCTACAACTTGTACAACTATATCTACATGTGCCCATTGAACGCCTTTCTTGACAGCAAAATCAGCCTAAAAACTTTCAAAAAAAGAAGTCCAGAAAAGGAAGGCAAAGATGGATGAAGGTGTTGAGAGAAAAGTACATCTAACTGGATACTCCCAATGGTTGATTCCCTATAAGCCCATCATATTCCTATGATGATTGAATCATATCCCATTTTTTGGTTATTATATTCTTACTATTACTTGGGTCAAGTTCCCATTTCCATCGTTCTTTTAACGCACCAATTTTTTTCGGGTCATTCAACCCTCATTTCCACCCGCTGAAACCGTCGTCGCCTGTAAGCAGCCAAGGCTTTCCAAACCGAGCGAATGCATGGGCAGTGTCGATTCACCCCGGACACGTCAAGGATGAAATCCTGGACTTTGATGATTTCCCATGGGAAATCCCAGCATTTTATGTGAAACCAGCCAGATTTTCTGCTGGGATAAATAAAAAATGGCAAAAAAAAAGGAGGAACAAAAAAAAAGAGTGGTAAATTGGTGGTGCACTAACCCGAATCGTGGTTTTTGTCAACATAAGAGACATACCCAACATCTACAGTTCCAAACCCCCATGTATATTGCCATTTCAATAGATGTTCCCATGAAAAATAGAGTTAGTTCATCCCCTAGAACTATTCCATTGCTACCCATGGCTACCCCTAAATCCACTGGCGAATCATAATATTCCTGAGTTAGAACTGCTATTTTTGTGGCATCTCCAGTTTCAGGCACACCCAAATCTCATACGGTTGTGATGTGATTATATCCGTGATATATATATATATATATAACCACATAAACGGCTCTCATAAATTTCCGTCGGTATCCCATGTTTCTTTCCGTTTCATCTACAAAACTCAATCCCTGGGAGAGAAAACTATCCCATCATATCCCCTTAAATATCCATCAAATTCCTATTGCTGATGGTTAACCCCCTTTTAAAATACATCTCATATTGTTGGTGATATATCTCATCATACTACCACTAGCCATTGTTGATGGTGAAAGACCCATCCAATCTCCCCAATATCGAACACCAGCATGGTTATTCCGGGAATTGCTTAGTGGGAATTTAATATGAACCAGGTAAGGGATTAGTAACTAGTAAACCAAGCCATCCCTATGTCTGGATAGATCATAGTAATTCACTAAGCTGAATAAGGCGAATAAGGCCATCTTGGGAGAGTTACCCCTACGAATCGTTTTTAGGGTTATATCCATCTGTATATCTGTATTTATATACCTATATATCTATCTATATATATATATATCCCATTATATCTCCATAATTGTTTATATATTCCTATTAGATTTCCATTCTATTCCCATCATTGTTGTTGGAGAAGGGATTCGCCATTAAATAAACCACCACATAATATACTAAGAAGAAGGGACTAATATCTATGTCGTTGGGTATATTCCCATGCTCATTGATTAGTTGGTTCCCATCCTTGATTGGTTAGATTCCCCATAAATGGTTGGTTAAACTCCCATGAATTGTCCATTAGTGTCCATTATCATTATTATCAATATCCCGCTATACTATAGTTAGTGCTCAGGTTCAGCCAATCCTTGTTTTACAAAGCTGCGCTCTGAAGAAAGTTTGTTCAAGTCAATGACATGACGGTATGTCATTGAAGAAACAAGGGAACCAGGGACCAAACACACCCTGCTAGCAAAGCCCCTGCAGAAGCTAGGACCACACACTTTGCAGCAGGGAGCAAGACGGTCCCCAGGCACACCAGTGAAACTTAACAACAAGCAAGCCAAACAGGGTGCCCTCCCTCAAGGCCCATGCCTTACCGACAAGAAAAAGAAGCACCCTGACACCGGTGTCCAAGTCCCTGGGTGGCGGCAGGGGACGTGGAGGCCTGAAGCAAAAGATGCTACGGATTGGACACAGTCACCTTCACACTACCAACACAGGAGGACCATAAGCTAGTGCTCAGGTTCAGCCAATCCTTGTTTTACAAAGCTGCGCTCTGAAGAAAGTTTGTTCAAGTCAATGACATGACGGTATGTCATTGAAGAAACAAGGGAACCAGGGACCAAACACACCCTGCTAGCAAAGCCCCTGCAGAAGCTAGGACCACACACTTTGCAGCAGGGAGCAAGACGGTCCCCAGGCACACCAGTGAAACTTAACAACAAGCAAGCCAAACAGGGTGCCCTCCCTCAAGGCCCATGCCTTACCGACAAGAAAAAGAAGCAGCCTGACACCGGTGTCCACCTCCCCCTATCCTAGCAGTTTGACTGCTGAGAAAAAAGGTAGCATAGGCTCAAGCCAATTTGCCACAGGAGAGATGGGATGGCCTGAAAAAAAAAAACGGAATTTGTGGCAGCAGGGAGGTGGGAGGGAGGTTTTCACATGTTCTCAAAGGTTTTCACAGGTCAAAAGAGTAGCGAGGTCGAGCCTTTCTGGCTAACCTTAACAGCTTGGCTCTAATTGGTGGCTCCAGTTGGATTTCGGTCAACTGGGCAAAAGCATCCGTCAAGTATATCCTAGCCGTTTTAAGGCTATTCCATCTGCCAACAAAGCAGACTCGCGAAAGGTCATTAGATACCCTAAACGCATGTGTAGCACCTCCCCTTCGGAGAGAATACCATTGGTAGCCTTCGGGGCAATCCAAATCCTTAAGCAGCGTTTTTAACCTTAAACGCATAAGACCAGGAGATACTGTTCGCAAATAGTCACCAGGGGCCAAAGCACGCAGGTAGTTTGCCAAAGCAGTTACCAACCAGGGGTCATCAATGACCAAAGACTCATGTGCTCCCACTCGCTGCCCACTTTTGGTAAGCGGAAGAGACCAGACAGCACGGGTCTTAGCAGCATTCCATGTGAAGTCGCCTTTTCGAGCAAAGAAAAGCTCACCTGATCGTGCATACCGGTCAAAACCTAGCAAGACAAGAATTGCCAGATCTTCCCAACCTTTTTCAAAAGCAGCTTGTGCCAGGGCATAGACCATGACCGGGACAAAAGGGGGAGCACGGGCCGGTAACTCAGCTCTTGTCCAACTGCCATGTAGTCTCCAAGACCCTACTAAGCAGCGTTTACATTGTGGGACAAAATGCCCCAGCCCCGACAAGCAATCACTAGCATAAGATTTGGGATCTCCATTGTGCCACAAGGATTCAATGAACTCTGAGACCCTTGAATCAAGCAGAGAAAAACTAGTGGGGTAACTGTACAAGTGACACTTCAGAAACAGAAGAAAACGTGAAACCGCCTCAAGATACCTTTCTCTAGTTGCCTTAGCAACAACTAAATCTTTTAAGCACCCCAGCGCCTGCCTCTCCTTTTTCCTTTCGAACTGGCCACGTCGCCCAAGCACTTGTTGCTTAGGCATTGGGTCGTTTCTTTTTGGCCCACCTCGAGGGCCCATCAGCGGGATTCCACTTACTCTTCACCCAGGCCAGACATAATCGAAAGTGAGCGGCGAGGCTAACGGCGCTGATCCTCCGAAGAGGTCCTTGGAGTGCTCGGGCGGAACTGCGTCCCTTAGAGATGCAGCTCAGTGCCACCTGATTATCCACCAGGGTCAACATCTTGAGGCTGTGAAACTTTGGATCTCGAGCTTGACGCCGGAGCAGGTCGAGGACAGCCACCAACTCCAAGACGTTGATGTGCTGCCCTTTTTCCTTCCAGGCGTATGACAGGAGCACTTTCCACACCCAATGTGTGGGATCCACGCTCTGTCGACAAAGTTCGCCAACAGCATAGGGCATTCCCAAATCGACCCTGATTTCGGCATTGCGATGAGTTCCATTTCGGGCCAGGAGGTAGCTCAAGGCCTCCTCATCGGTCAGCCATCCTTGTGGGTCAATGAGCGACCGCAACGGAGCGACAGGTGACGGCAAGATCTCGTGAACGAGACTCACCGCCCCGGGTGCCCCTGCAGCCACGCTTGAAAACCTTATCTTCCAAGGCTTATCCTCTTGCCGGGCTTTTTGCTCCTTTTGCTGCCAGACCTGCCATAGCAGCAAGGTCACATCTTTGTTCTTGCATTGTTCTGGTGTAGCAACCAGTCCAACTAGGAGACGGGCGACTGAGATGGCAGAGAAGCTATTGCCAATCATTTGCCCCTTCAGATCATTGCTCAAACGATTCTTGGCTGTCAGATGGTTCGAGCAGAACCCCATCATTCGAAGTTGTTCTTCGGGAAGGGGGCGACGAGGGCCGTTCTTGTCAACCACCAGGTTCCGCTCTTCATACTGATACACCTGCAGCCGGAAGCTGTCTCCTTGCCATCTTTTCTTCGCTCGTTCTGAGGCCTGGTCCAGCCCAGCAGGGCTGTCCGGAGGAGATTGACGTGGAATTGGCCTCGTGAAGGTTGCGAAAGGGTCTTCAGGGCCTTTCATTTTGGAAGCACCCTTCTCCAGGAACCACTCCAGAGGCAGCCTTTCTGTATCCACTCTGACTTCCTTGACATGATATTCATGTCCTCGCATAATGACCCTCTGCAAAACCTTCAAGTCATCTCCAGGAATGATGTCCACTCCTGACAGCCAATAGAGACGTGGTCGCCTACAGCGGCCCAGCTGAGCCGCTTCCATGAAGTATGGAAGGAAGCCTATCTTCTTCGTCTGCACCTTGAAGTCCCCATCATCCATGACAACATTCTCGTACATCTCCACCAGTTTCCACTCAGGCAGGTTGAGCTTCCTGCTGCATTCTTTGAGCCATTGCCGAATTTGGAGCATGCCGTCAAGAAGCTTGCTCGTAGCACCTTCTGCACCCTGCCGGTGCACATTCAACAGGGAATGGTTTACACAGGGCCATCCTCCAGCCAAGATGACTTGTGTGACTTTTGGGAATCTCCTCCGCCATTCTATCACCTGTGCCTCAGTGATCGTTGTAATGTCCTGGATCCAAATGGCATGGCGGCAGTGCTGCCGGTAAATCCGACTGCACTCCGGGGAATTGTCAATGGCAATCACCCCTGCTGGCTCGAAACCCAGGAGATCCAGGGCCTGCTTGAGGCCACCCATGCCCGCGAAACATTCCACTACCAAGGCGTTGCGGGTGCCGCCTCCTTCTAGACCTTCAGTTTCATGCGACATGCTCTGGAGGCGGGCATTGCCCCAAGGGCTCAGCGAGGTGCTACTACAAGCTCCGCCACCCTCAGGACTGGCATCCGTAGCATACACTTGACCCGACACCTTCAATCGCAGGTCAAGCCAGTGCATAGGCAGCCCACAACTCAAAAGCAGAAGCTCATCTTTTGCCTGCTCTGTCATGATGCGTGGCTTCTCCTGATTCATTTCCACATAGAGCCTATCGAAGAGGCAGGCCAGTTGCCGGCAGAACTGCACCGAGTGCATGTTCTTAGAAACCACAGACTGCAGGCTGGGTGAGTCGGCACGGACCTCCCCCCCGACCAGCAGCCCAAGGTTTGCACCCAGCAACGCTTTTCGGAAGCTTCGTGCACTGCCAACCCAACCTTCCTTTCCAGCAATTTCGGCTCCCAGACTGCTCCAGGAAATTGTTCCCTCAGCAGCTTTCTTTGGATCCCGTCCAACTGTCAGCTGATTCATCTTCTCCCTCAACTTCAGTTGTTCCTCACTTGGGAACCCCTCATAGAGACCTTGGTCTGTCCGCCAGACCAGCTTCAACTGATCAAAGTTGTCCACATAGAACGAAAAGAAACTCCTGGGGGTTTCCAATGGCACCAATGGACTTGGCTCTCCCATCCTGATGATCTGGTTTGGAGGCAGCCCTGCTTCCCTTGCCATGTTTTCAAACCCATCTTGGATGAAGTCAACCACATTGTTCCAACCCATTGGTGCGCTCTTCACCCGTGGATAGCTCATCTGATCATTTCCATCTTTGAAGCACTCACCAGCCGCCTTCTTGTTCAACGTGAACAAGCCTCTCCATGAATACCCTGGTCGGTAGATGTGAAAACAATGCTTCTGGTCTTCAGCTGAGCAGATGATTACTTCATCATCATGCAAGTACAAATTGCCCCATAGAGGCGCATAGCCCATTTTCTCAGAGGCACGTACCGGCATCCTCCTTTGAAAGCTGTTGGCCGGGATCATGTTGATGATGAGCCGCAGGGTCCGCAGCCAGCTTCCATCTTCCTTCAGAACCCAGGCCTTATGCACTCCAAAGGCTCCATTTCTCACAGGCTGATCCTTGTATCTCAATGTCTCCTCTTTTACTTCTCTTTCCAGCATTCCTGCATCCACAAGGTGGCTCACAACCTTGTTCCACTCCTGCTGAGAAGTCACCTGCACGGCCGCTGAGATGCGGGGAGCCACCAACTCCTCCTCAGGGATCAGGAGACTTTCCGGAGATTCCACATAGGGCTTCACGCTGTCACTGACCACATCAACCATAGGGATGCGAGCAGCCTCTCCTGAGCCCGGGGTTGTAGGCAGAATCGCCTCCAGCGTGAGGGGGTACGATTTGCCAATGTTCGGCCCTGTGTACATGTCTCCCAGGCCTTCTGAACAATTTTCCCATGTATCTGCCTTCACACTGTCACCGGTATCCTCCTCCAGCCACTTCCGGCTCATCTCAGAAAATCGTCCCAAGGCTTCCTGCTGAGCTTTTGTTGGTGTTCTGCTGTGAAGCATCCCTTCCGTCAACATGCGGTGACCACTCCCTTGGGAGTAAAGAAAGTTGACCACCAAGCATTGCAAACATGTCCATACTTTTCTTCCAATTTTCTCCGTCTCTTTTCTCAATTCAATCCATCTTGCACCACCAACATCGTCATCTCCTTTCATGCATCTATGGACAGCTTCCTCAATTGAACGCTCCTCATCGTTCATCTCGGGCAGAGGTAGAGGGAGGAGCTCTGCAGGCTGTCGCTGAAAAGTCTCCAGAGCACAGCAAGAAAGAGCTCGAGCAAAGTTCCCAAGCTCACCGGGGCGATCCATGATTCCAAGCTTCAACACCACCCCAGTCAGACTCAACGACATCTCACGAGAGCAGCCTCGTTCCATTCTCTGCCTCCAACCCTCAACGCTCAGGTGCTGTCCTTTACCAAGTTTGAACTCACGGATCAACCACAAGGCCCCATCCACATCATTGGGCGCAACATAGAGCTTCTGGCCGGACAATGATTGCCTGACTGCCTCGTGCCCAAGCTGGCTCACAAAGTCCTTGTGATAGATGGTGCAACCATGCTCTCTGTGGGGCGCCCCCACAAACACACCATCCTCCTTTTTCCATTCAACCTCTGCCGCTCTCACTTCGACCCCCTGTTCAACCCTCAGGAGCCGGCCTTCTCCCACCCGAGGATCAACCCCAAGTGGAAGGCTGCCAACTCCCAGAAGGGTAGATAGGGCTGGCGAGGCGGATGGATTCCTTTCCGCTTCAATAAAGCTGCAATGCTCCTGCAACCGCTTCTTGACAACACTGGGCGGGTCACCAGCGACATCTGCAAGGATCTCAAAGAATCTGAACTCAATTTTCACCCAGTTGGGACTGGCCTTCACTGACTTCTGTAGGAGCTGATGGAGTCCGATGACCTCTTCATCAAGTAGGAGCTCCCTCACCTTGACTGCTGTCTCCTCGGAAATCTCATTCTCTCGCATCGCTCTTTCCAAAGCAGGGTAGCTGAGGCCAATTGGGTTCCTCTCCTCAATCACCATCTCTTGCCTCCTTTCTTTCCTTTTCCTCGGCCCTTCCGGCCCTTCCCGGTTCCGCCTCCGTTTCCGGGAGGTGTTTCGTCTTTTTCGTCTCCTTCCTTCTTTTCGACCACTGGAGCTGCTGCACGCACTGGGGCCCAAGGCCCCCGGCGTGCTGGCCATTGATCCCTCTGCAGCCTCATTTCGCTCTTGTGCTCCTGCTGGGCTGCTTTTAATTCCTGACGGAACCAAGCTCTCTGCTCGTCCTCCGGAAGAATCAGCTCGAGCAGGTTGGCCTGGGACCATTGCCCCTGACTGATGAACAACTCGATTGCCTTCATCCGCTGGAGGGCCATGTCCAATGCTCTGAGAGCATCGTTGCTGGCGATCATGTCCGCAAGGGTCGCCAGAGTTCGTAACTCTCGCAAGTTCCGCAGGCCGA
>CAMXCT020001439.1:117713-152492 GCA_947184155.2 Cladocopium goreaui | reverse complement strand
GTTCTCTTTGCTTTGTACTCCTCTTCTTGTGGTTGTTTGCTGTTTCTGAGGTGGACAGGTTGCTCTTTGAGGTTTTCACTTCCACCTTTCTTGTTTTGTTTGTTGTTGCTGTTGCTGGCGTGAAAGGGCTTTCGAAGGGGATGGGGTCAGCTTCTCTCAGCTCTGGCGTCTTTCTTTTGCATTCCTCCTCTTGTACTTGTTTGTTGTTGCTGGGGTTGACAGGTTGCCGTCTTTAGGGACAACTCTAGATGATGGGGCAAAGGTTACTTGAAACAACCTCACCTCTATTGCACCTCTTGTGTATCGTTACTCCTTTTTGTTTCTGGGGTGGAACGGTTTGTCTCTAAACATGCTTTGGCCGATAATCAACTATCACCTTCTTCTTCCACGTTTACATTTGATGTCTTGTGACTATCTACTTGCCGTTGCTAGGCCACCTTCTCAACTGCTGCCTTTGCTTTGCAGTCCTCTTCTTGTGGTTGTTTGTCCTTGTTTGTTGTTTCTGGGGTGGACTGGCTGCTCTTTTAGGGACTACAGTATGAGGCAACGCTTCTTCCAAGTAGCCTAGATGATGGGGCAAAAGTTACTTTAAAAAAACTTACCGTCATTTTTGTATTTTTTCGGGAATTGTCAACGAATTGTATATAGTTCCTTTCAATTACTGGGCTGGAAGGGTTTGCTCTCTGCGCAAGGTTCGGCCGAGGATCGGTACTCCAATTTCCTTTTTTCTCTTTTATGTTTCTTGTCTTGTTTCCAGTTGCTGTTGCTGGGGTGGAAATTCTTTTGAAAGGGGCCAGCTTCTCTCAACTGTGTCGTCTTTCCTTTTCATTACTTTTCGTGTCCTGGCTTGTTGTTGCTGGGGGTGGACAGGTTGCCGTCGTTACGGGCCATGAGGCAAAACTTCTTTGACCTAGCCACGCTCTAGACGATGGGGCAAAGGTTACTTGAAACAGCCTCACCTCTATTGCACCTCTTGTGTATCGTTACTCCTTTTTGTTTCTGGGGTGGAACGGTTTCTCTCTAAACAAGCTTTGGCCGATAATCAACTATCACCTTCTTCTTCCACGTTTACATTTGATGTCTTGTGATTCTCTACTTGCTGTTGCTGGGACAGCTTCTCAACTGGTGCCTTTGCATTGCAGTCCTCTTCTTGTGGTTGTTTGTCCTTGTTTGTTGTTTCTGGGGTGGACAGGGTGCTCTTTTAGGAACTACAGTATGAGGCAACGCTTCTTCTACGTAGCCAAGATGATTGGGCAAAGGTTTCTTGAAACAACTTCTCCTCTGTTGTACCTCTTGTGTGTTGATGTGTGTTGTATCTCCTTCTTGTTTCTGGGGTGGAAGGGTTTCCCTCTAAACAAATTTAAGATGATAATCAATTATCAATCTTTGGCGTTTACATTCCTTGTCTTGTATCTAGTTGCTGTTGCTGCAGTGGAAGGGCTCTTGAGGGGAGGCGGGCCAGCTTCTCTCAACTGTTGTATTTCGTTGGCGTTTCTTTTCTTGTATTTGCACATTGCTACTGGGATGGACAGGGGGGGGCTATTTAATTCCTCTTGACATGAAATAGCTTTGGTTGTGGGGCAAGGGCTGGTTGAAACCATCTTCTATCCTTTGCGTCTTTTGTCAGGTTCTTTTTTAATTTGCTGCTCAGGTGGAAAGGTTAGCTCACGAGACAAATTTTGGGCCGATGTGGGCCGATATGGGCCGACAAAATGTCTTTGCTCCCCGTCTCATTTTTTGTTGTCTGTTTTAGTTGCTGCACTGGCATGGTTGTCTTTAGAAAAGGCTGGGCCAGGTTCTCTCACTTGCTGTCTTGTCTTAGCATTCCTTGTCTTGTCTTCGTGTGCTCTTTCTGGACTGGGCACATTGCCACCTCTAGGGACAGTGAAGCAAATCTTTGAAAAAATATCCTGTCCTCTGCATCTTACTGTAATCCACAGACCATCTCCTTGGCTTGGTGGTAGAAGGATGGGCTATCTAGACAAGGCGGAGCCAAAAACCATTCTTCAACTCCATGCCTGCCTACGCCTCTTTACTTTTGTCTTGTAAGTACCTGAGTGCTGTTGCCGCATTGGAAAACTGTGTTCTTCAGGGCAGGTTTGGCCAGCTTTGGTCAACTGTTGCCTTTTCTTTGCATTTCTCTTCTTGTCTTCGCGTGTTAGTATAATCGGTTTCTTGCCACTAGAAAAAATGCGTATGGATTTTGGGCCGTTGTGGTCCATACATATTGACCTTCTAGCAGACAGAAATTTGCATGTTTTTCGTTCATGCATATGCAATTGAAATGACCCAAAAGCTCTGGTTAGGCTAAATTCTATCTATTAGGTTATATCTGGTTTTCTGACTATTAGTTAAATTTTGTTTTTACCTATTAGGTAAAACAACTGTTTTACCGAATAGTCAGAATGATCAAATAACATTTTTTCTTTAGGTTATTTATATGAATATGTTTTTTCTTATAGGTTATTTATATGAATAACTTGTTTTGGTACCTTTTTTTGGATCAACTTCGTTTTCTCTATATATAAATGTATCTATCTACATTGTAATCTCCAATGAAACACTTTTTGGTTTGATACATTTTTTCCGATAAAATGATGCTGAAAAACTACATACAAAAGAAAACCAGAAAACATATATTTTGGATGGGACAAACCAACACAGGACAAAAAAAAACACACCTGTCAATATACATATATATATATATATTGTATATACATGGATATGTCTGTCCTTTTTTGGTTCCAAAAAGGGTTCTTTGAGAGGAAAAAAGGACACCTCATTTTGAGGCAGCCCCCCCACACACACACACAAACACATGTATATATATATATACTTATTATACTGTATATAAAAATACATAACATTACATATATATATATATATACCAAGCTTCACCGGTTCGAGCATGAGCAGAGCCTTGGCCACCGGAGTTTCGACCGGAACTTCGCTGGCTGTTTTCTGGAAATTGCTGGAGGGGGCAACGATCTCACCTCCTGCTGTTTTCTGCCCCCCGCCTAGGTGGACTGATTTTCACTTGCCATCCATCATTTGCGGGCTGCTGTTGGGCCTTTTGCTGGGACCTGTGCTGGAAGCTCTTGTAGGGCTGAGGCTGTATCTGTACCAGATCACTATCAGGCAGCTGGTCTCATCGGTGCCTGCCAGTGTGCAGCGCCCTTTGCACCGGCTCATCTGAGCCTTACATGGAAGCTCGCCTCACTGCTCTTGAGGAGATAGTGGACGAGCTGCAGGAAGAGGTAAGGTATCTCAGGGGTGAATTGCAGCGTCTTCGTCGAGCACGACGTGGGGACGACAGCAGAGCTTCTCCTGAGCCGAGTGAGCATTCGGCGGCGGGCAGCAGAGGTGGCTACGGGGACTCTCGAGATTCCCGCACTCCCCCTCGCAGCGAATCCGGCGACGGCTCTTTCTCAGTGGTCAGGGGCTTCAACGAAGCGGCGTCTCGATCACGGAGTGGAGCGGCATCTCCCACTACTTCGGTGGGATCTACATCGACTTCCAGGTGCACTTTGTCTTGGCTGGAGCGCGAAGCTGTTTGTGATCGAATCGCTGAGCACATCTCCAGGTGCATCAACGGTGAGCATCGCGGCATTTCAGGCAGAGAAGACATCCCATTGTCCAGTCGGGTCTGGGTAGTTTTCAAAACCTTTGAGGGCGAGGAGCTGGACCCAGTTCGCGTTTGCCGGACTCTGGCCGCTCTCAGGGCCATTGTGAAGAGAGGAGAAGATTGTGGCGAGTCTGTGTTCATCGGGCCGCCCTCTGATCGTGAAGCGCGCCGAGTAGTTGCTGGCGCTGGCTTCAGCTGGCCTGCTTAGGCCAATCATGGACACTATGGATGGGATCCCTGACGAAATTGGCAAGCTACATTTTGTTGTGGAAGCGTCAGGGGAGGCAGATCCAGAATTTGTGCTATGCTTGTACACCACTCCGATGGGGGTGAAAATTCAGTGCATACTTGCTGCAGAAGTGGACGGTCGGGCTCTGGTTGCTTTTCCTCACCAAGTTTGGCACAGGACGATTGCGCGGAGAGCGCTTCCGCCCGGTGTTCTTTCCAAGCCTACTCTTGTGGAGTTGGCGAGCACCACTGCGGCGGACCGGCTCGAGATGGTGGAGGACAAGTACATCAAGGTCTGGATGGGCTACCTGTCTGCCGAGGTCTATGCGGAGCTTCGAATCATGGAGGAGGACGAGGCCTGCGACTATGTCTTCAAGCTCGACGGCGAAGCTGGTTTTCTACCCGCTGCTGCCTCGATTGCGGAAGCGCTCACCGAGCACTTCTCCTTCTTGAGTGCAGAGAGCGGTGCTTTGGGCGACGGCCGCGGCGGTGGTGGATCAGCCGAGCTTCATACAAGAGTCGCCCAGTTGGAAGATGTTCTAGCTGGCCTTGCCGAAAATGTGAAGATTCTGGTGGAAGAGAAGATGGTAGCTGGAAAGCCGGCTCACAAGACAAAGCAGAAAGTGAGCATCGCCCCAGGTCCGCCTCTGGTGATGCCTTCTTCAGCTACGACTTCCAGGTTTCAGGGCATGGATCAGTCGGTCGTGGCCGCAGCGCTTGGTGCTGGGATCTCCGAGGAGAGCTTGAGAGAAATGCAGAAGCTGCTTGCCGTGGACCCTGCTGGTGCACGCCGCTTGAGAGAGCCTGCTTTGCGTCAAACTGGCGCAAAGCCCAAGGCGAGAAGCTCTGCTGCTGCTGTGCTTTCAGAGTCAGATGGCGAGGAGGACACAGGCGAATCTGGCTCTCCTGCCAGGCAAGAGGAACCTTCAGTTGCTTTGGCGCTGGACAAGTTGACGGAGATCATGAAGCAGCTGTCTGCCGACAAGCTGAAGAAGGCCAGTGCTTCGAAAATAGACCAAGCCCTGGATTCGGCTGGAGGCGGGACGAGCTCAGATGCGGCTGGCATCCCAGGGCTGAAGAGAGCTTCAGCTGCGAGAAGAGCCTTGCGCGCAGCCTTGGTGGAGACGCCGGAGGAGGTGTCGAATGTGGTCGAGAAGCTGCTGATGGAAGACATGCTGAGCCAGACTCAAGTGCCGGGGATGCCTACTCCGGCGCAACATCTGAGCGCCCGCGCTTGGTTGGAACACCGCTCACGAGTGGGAGCCTACAAAGCTACGGCTCACTGCGCCTGGGCGGCTTGTGGCATATGGGACGACTTGATGCAGGGACGTGTAGCCCATGCCAGGGCCAAGGCAGCGCTTTTGGTGCTGCAGATAGATCAGTGCTCAGTCGACAGGGGAAGCTGGACCCTTGCATCGGAGCTGAGCTTGGAGCCAGGGCCCCCTTTTGCGTCTTTGAGCGCACATGTGGCCCCAAATGTTTCGGACGGAGAGAGCCCGTTCTCGAAACTGTTGGACCCTCGGTGGTCAGAAGTGATGTTAGCCCATCTCAAGGAGGCGGAGGACTATGTGACGAAGAGGAGAGGTCTTGGGAAAAAGGCTGGAGACGACCCCAACATGGATGCAGCAAGAAAACCAAAAGCAAAAGCAAAAACAAAAACAGGGTCCGAAGCGAGCCCGACCAATTAGATAGCATTGACGCTGAGGGGCTTGAGAGAAGGGTGGATGAAGACACGAAGAAGGTCATCGTCCCTGGATTGCGAGCTCCTACAGTGAAGGTTCCTTTTTTGGTGAATTCATTGATCAAGCACTTGCTTAGGCATTGCAGCAAGCTGAGATCTTTTGTGCATAGCTTCCTCAGCAATGAGCCTTGCCCTCTTGATGAGTGCACTACGCTGGGACCTCTCTGGCCGATGCCCTTGCCCTATCCAGAAGTGTTTAGAGCGGGGGGTGCAGCTGGCTCAATGTGGCGCAAGCGGAGGACTGTTTTGGTGATTTTGGCCTTCAACTGGCTTTACCTCGGCAAGCCCCCAGCTTGTCCAAGCTGCCTTTGGCTGGGCCGGAAACTTTCGGGCCGGCAGTGGGCAAGAGTTCGCCTACTTGAGAGCCTCAGCGAGGATGGGAATTCAATTTTTGAGGTCACAGCTGGCGAGATGGCGCGAGCTGCAGCGAAGTCTGAAAGCGCCTCCGATCAACTGGACGCGCTTCATCGGGCCTTTGCCTCTGTGACCGCTGCTGGACTGGGTACAGGCAGCTATGACTGTAGAGCTGCGAACGTGACGAAGTTTTTTGACGAGGGGGCTTCCTTTGGGGCCGAGTTCGGCGATTTTGTTGATGAGAGTGATGCTGTCCCTTTCACTACTGCCAAGCCGATCCAGGCCTCCCGTATTTCTTTTGTTGGCCGACCTGCTTTTGATCCCTTGCCTTTTTTTGATGAGGAGACTGCCAAGGTCTATCAGTTCCCCTTGCAGTGCAGGTTGGATGATTTGCGGTTGGAGCCCCCGCGTGTCTCTGTGCATGCATGCGCTGATGAGCGAAACCTGCTTTTTCGCGCTATGGCTGACACTGGCAGGCTTGGCTTTGTTGACCCTTCTGCTGTTGACCGAGGGCTATATGCGGGGCTCTTCGGCGTCCCGAAGGACTTGGATAGGGATCGATTGATCCTTGACAGCAGACCTGCAAACTGTGCTGAGCGTGTGCTCACCACGTGGACCAAAACTATGGCAAGTGCTACATGCCTCGGCGGCATTGAGCTCGCTGATGGGCAGATTTTGGTCATGTCTGGACGCGACATCCGAGACTTCTTTTACCAGTTCCTGGTGAGTGAGGAGCGATGCCGGAGGAATGTTTTGTGCCCCTACCTTGAGAAGGAAGACCTGGAGTTCATATTCCGACGGAGCTTCTCCTCTGGTGGCTATGTAGGTCTGAACACCTTGGCTATGGGGGACACCAACTCATGTGAGTTTGCGCAAGGCGCGCGTATGCGCCTGGTCTTGTCCTGCGGTGGTGCTCAGCCCCATGAGTTGCTGCAGCTGAAGCAACCTGTCCCTCGTGGGCTCCTCTCTGTTGGGATCGTGATTGACGATCTTGTATGCTTGGAGAAGGTGCTGGAATCTTACTTTGATGGTAACCCAGAGACCTCCTCTACTTGCAGCACTGAGCGGTTGGGCAAGATCATGGCGAAGTACGCCGAAGTTGGTCTGCCGGTGAATGACAAGAAGTCCTTTGACAATGCCACGCTTGGAAGTTTTTGGGGCGTCCAAGTTGATGGCAAAAAGGGTACTGTCAGGCCTAATGAAAGCAGGATGTGGCCTCTCGTGTTGGTGACCTTGCGAGTTTGCTCTCTAGGCCTGGTCACCATCGGCCTGCTGCGGTCAATGGTGGGCTCCTATGTCTCAATTCTTTGCCTCCGCAGGCGGCTGATGGCTGTGCTCAACTTTGTCTTTGATGCGATTGCCGCTTCTGAGAATGACTCCCAGGTTTTACGGCTGTCCGGCAAGCTGACAGATGAGCTGTTTTGTTTGATACCGCTTAGTTTCTGCGCGGTGGTGAACTTACGCGCACAGACTCTGCCAACGTTGAGAGCCACTGACGCCTCGGACTGGGGCATGGCCGCTGTTTCCTGTGAGTTGCCGCTGCCAGTAGCCAAAGAAGTACAAAGGCATTCGCTTTCTCGGAGTGTTTGGTCAAAACTCCTCCCTCCTGCAAAAGCATGGCTTAAGGCTAAACAGCTGCTGCTTCCTGAGGATGAGCTGCCAGGTGGTGAAGTTTTTGATGTGCACCCGTTTTGGGAAGTTTTGGCACGGTGCATGCTGTACAAGGAGGAATGGCGAAAGGCTCACCCCAGAGCTGTTCATGTCAACATTGGTGAGCTACGTGCCCACCTTTTAGAGGAAAGTAGGCTTGCTGTCAGACACACCAGCTGTAGAGTGGGCTACGCCCTTGACTCGCAGGTCGCCTTGGGTTGCCTCGTGAAAGGGCGCGGTTCGTCCAAAGCCCTCAATGCTGAGCTGAGCAAGTCCATACCAGTTTGCATTGGCTCTGACCTCTACAGTGCGTATGGGTTCTGGCCTTCTGGTTTGAACCGTGCTGATGGACCTACTAGGGCCGCTGAGCCAGCAGAACCTGACCAGTCTTGTCCGCCGTGGTGGAACTCTTTGCTTGAGGGTGAACATGCAGACTTTGACGCTTGGATGAATAAAGCCGAGCTGCTGAGGACGCCAGCTGCTGCCTTCCCTCCTGAGTGCCAGCCGCTGGATTTACGCACCGGCCGGCGTGTGAGAACTGAGGCCTGGGCCGGACCGGGCGTGCCTGATGATGCCAGGCCTGCCGTGGCTGCAGATTGCTGTCTGCTTTGTGAAGAAGCAGTGAGTATTTTGCAAAGTTTTTCTGTGAAGCAAGTTTGGTGGCCCAAAGGGTCTCAGCGAAAGTTTTTAGTGGCTGGCGCTCTTGACCTTTATACTGGGGTTGGTGCCGTGGCTCGTGCGCTGCTGCGTGGCGGCTGTCCTTGGGTCGTCACCTTTGAGATCGGCCGTGGTGCAGACCAAGATCTGCTTGACAAAGGGAATCAGCAGAAGGTTTTGCGTCTCATACAGCTTAAAGCCGTGAAGGTGTGCGGCTCAGCCTTGGTCTGCAGAAGTTTTTCAAGAGCCATCACGCCGCCTGTGCGTTGTTCGCAGTTCCCCCGTGGCAAGCCTGATGTTTCTTTTAGCATGCGGGAAAAGCTGATGGAGGGGAACCACATGGCCGATTTTCAGGCCGAGGTGCATGAAGCGTGCGAGATGGCTGAGCCCATTGTTTTCTTTTGGTGCGAAAACCCAGACAGTTCTTTTTTGTGGAAGCAGCTGAAGTTCCAGAAGTTTGCCTCTCCTCACTCTCCCCATGTTTTTAGAGCTGACTACTGTAGGTTTGGAGCGCCGTGGAGAAAGCGAACCAGAGTTGGCACCAACTTGCCCAAACTATGCGGCCTTCGGATGCTTTGCAAGTGCGTCGAGAAGACTCATTTGAAGTTGCGGGGGCAGCATCCAACCCTGCGGATCCCTTGGACACTAGTGGCACAACCTTACCCTAGGGGCTTTGCGAAAGTGATTGCCTCAGCTTGTTTAGAAGCTGCAGAGTGGAGTGGACCTTTTAGTCTCGCCGGCTGCGCGAAGTGCACCAACGACAGGATTGGTGAAGCTGCAAACCCAGGACCTAGGATGAACCGCAGTGTGCGAAACTTTTCACTTGAGCAAGCGCCCTTGCAGACCTTTGCCTCGCTGTCCTTGGGAGAAAAGCAATGGGACAAGTTTCTGTCTTGGGCTGGAAACTATGTTAGTGGAGACCTTGTTCAGCTTTTTCTTGCAGTGCCTCTCTTTCTTGCCCACGCCATACGACGTTTTGGAGATGCGGAGTTTGTGGCTGGTGGATCCTTGCTCTACTACAGGCATTTGGTGCTTGCAGCCCAGAGGAAGATCCCTACGCTACGGCCTTTTGCTTCCATCTGCTGGGACCTAGCTAGCCGTTGGGAGAAAGCTGAACCTACTAGACACCGAGCGCCTGTCCCTGAGTCTTTGGTTGAAGCGCTCGTGGCAGTGGCTTGGTTACATGGATGGAAGCGGTGGTGTGGCATCACCTTGGTGAGCTTTTATGGCATTGCTAGAGTTGGCGAAGTCTTACGCTGCACTCGCGGTGATCTGCTACTGCCTGAGGATGTGATGCATGAGACGGCCGCTGCTTTTGTCCTGCTGAAGTCTTCAAAGACCATGCACAGGGGGTTTGCAAAGTTGCAACACCTGAAAATTTCCGTGCCCTATGTTGTAAAGCTTTTAGGGCTTGTTTACTTGGGCGCGGCTCGGAGCGAGCCGCTTTTCCCTGGAAGTGCACAGAACTACAGGAGACGCTGGGATTTTTTGCTGCGCTGTCTCCAGGTTGCCAAAGAGCTTCAGATCACGCCTGGTGGTCTTCGAGGTGGCGGAGCTGTTTCTTTCTATCGGCGAGGAGGTAACATAACCGACTTGCTGTGGTCTATGCGTTTGAGGCATTTGAGCACCCTGGAGTCATACTTGCAAGAAGTCGGAGCCATATCGCTCCTTACGGACCTGCCTCCTGAGTCACGACATGCAGTGCGGTCTGCTGCCGCTTGCTTTCTGCACCTTTCCCACTGAGGGGCTACAACGCTTTGCCTTGTTTGGCTCCAGCGTGTTTTACACCCTCGCGCCTTTTCTTATGGTGGATGGAGCTGCTAGCATCTGAGGCTTGCTTTTGGTGCAGCTGGACTACGTCCTGGTCTCCTTTGCAGCTTTCTTCGAGCTCTACTACCAGATGTGGTGCTGCCGCTGCCTTCAGCTGCTGGGCGCAGACCGAGCCATTACTGGCGCTGTGGAAGCCGAAAATATGTGGCCGTTTCGGCATGCAGTGAGCTTGTGGTGGGCAGCTTACAGAAGCATTTACATGGCTGCGCATGTACATGTGACTGGTCGCTGCCAGCTTCATCGGCCCGTCCCTCCTCCCCAGTAAACTGCACTGGTTGGATGGAGCTGCTAGCATCTGAGGCTTGCTTTTGGTGCAGCTGGACTACATCCTGGTCTCCTTTGCAGCTTTCTTCGAGCTCTACTACCAGATGTGGTGCTGCCGCTGCCTTCAGCTGCTGGGCGCAGACCGAGCCATTACTGGCGCTGTGGAAGCCGAAAATATGTGGCCGTTTCGGCATGCAGTGAGCTTGTGGTGGGCAGCTTACAGAAGCATTTACATATATATATATATTTATATTTGAATAAATAAATGAATGACTATATACATATATATTAATCAAAAATCATGTTTTGCAAAAATCGGCAAGGATTTTTTTGGGGCACGAAGCCACCACAGGACAGAACAAAAAACATAAAACATAAAATTAGAAATAATGTTCAGTTCAAAAAAACAATCAAATCAAAAACTCGCATAGCCAACAACCCAAAATAAGAACTCATTTGGAAAACACGAGTTCATGTGAGTTCATGGGTGCTCATGCGCGCTCGAGTGCTCATGGGCGTCCATGGATGTTCATGGTTGTTCATGCGTATGTATGGGTGTTCATGTGTTTTTGTTTGTTTGTCGTTTTGTTTTGCTTCCATCCACTTTCTTTGAACTTAAAAGAATGAACTTGAGATGGAGGTCCCAGCCCTGGGCTGATTTCTTTCTTGAATTATCGGCAATCCAAGGGTTTGAAGGGGCCTTTTTTGAAATCAGTTCGGGCAGCAATAGTTTTATAAAGACAAACTGTCAACACTGGATGGCCTTTCATTTGTCAAAAGCAGTGGTCGGCAAAAAAATTGAAGAAAGTCCTGGTGAGGATTAGTTGTATTCAAGTTTTTTTTGCAAAAACTAAACGGCCAATCCAGCCCAGACTTGATCGATCACTAAAGGGCCTCCAGCCCTCGATATTATAAAACCAACACAAAGATTAACAATAACCTGGGGCTCTCCATCCTTGACATTTATGCTAAAGAAAAATGCGATTAAAAAAACAATGACTTGGGATGTTCAGCATTCATATTTTCTATGCAGTTAAACCTGGAAGCTGCGTTTAAATTTTGGGTTTTGCAGTTTTCAGGTGCATGTTTACAAAAAGAAGGAAAAAGGTTGTCAATCCCAGAGCCCATCCATTACTACGTGTTTTTTTCTTCTTCAAACCTATTTTCAAGAAAATGCAATCCAACCCAGAGTTAATCAATCACTTGGGCATTTCCATGCCAATCCATTTCCTAAAAATTAATCCAAATGTTTTGCAATGACTTGGGGCCCTCCAGTCATCAAATTCATTCACATCTGCATGGGAAAATCTCTCCGAGAATGTGTGTGGTTGATTTTTTTTCATGGAAAAAGTGACTGATCAATTTTTTTTTGAAAAAATACATGTTAAACAAAAAAAAATGTTTTTTGAATAAAATCATTGTTTTTGAATAAAAATGATTTTTTTAAACTAAAAACCAAGTTTTTTGAATAAAACCAAGATTTTTGTGAATAAATCCAAGATTTCTTGAAGGTTTTCAAGGAAATTGCATCAAACTTACACTTTTGAGGTGTAAATTTACATCAAACTTGCACTAAACTTACACATCAAGAGTGTAAGTTTACACCAAACTTACATATCACAAGTGTAAGTTTACATCAAACTTGCACATACAAGTGCAAACCTACACTTCTCAGTGTAAGTTTGATGTAAACTTACACCTCAAAAATGTAAATTTGATGCAAACTTACATCAAACTTGCACCTCATTTCCTCGAACATCTTCAAAAAATATTGGGTTTTTTCAAAAAAATATTGGTTTTATTCCAAAAAATCTTGGTTTTTAGTCAAACAAATGATGTTTATTCAGCAAAAATCTTGATTTTATTTAAACAAATCTTGTTTTCTTTAAATGTTTTTTGTCAAAAACATGTTTGGTCAATCACTTTTTTCCATCAACAAATCTTCAACCATACACTTTCTGGGAGAAATTTTCTCATGCACATGTGAATGAATTTGATGACTGGAGGGCCCCAAGTCACTGCAAAACAAGTGGATTAGTTTTCAGGACATGGATTGGCATGGGAAGGCCCAAGTGATTGATTAACTCTGGGTTGGATTGCATTTTCTTGAAAATAGGTTTGAAGAAGAAAAAAACGTAGTAATGGATGGGCTCTGGGATTGACAACCCTTCTCTTTATTTTGGGTATATTCTGGGTTTACTTGCCTCAAAGACATGAATGCTGATCACCTCAAGTCATTTGCATTGTTTGGTGGTTTCGTTGGTTTTTTCAATGGGGAGAAAGGCCAAGGATGGAGAGCCCCAGGTGATTGCAAATCTTTGGGCAGGTGTTTTGATGTAAAAAGGTTTGAGGGATGAAGACCCCCTTAGTGATTGATCAAGTCTTGGCTGGATTGCTCCGTTTAGTTTTTGCAAAAACAACTTGAATACAACCAATCCTCACCAAGCAATTCTTCAAACATTTTGTGCTTGCCACTACTTTCTTACAAGTGAAAAACCTTCCAGTCTTGACAGCTTTTGTTTATGAATGTGTTACTGGCCAACGTTCAAGTTGATTTCAAAAAATGCCCTTCAAGGCCAGGGTTTGCCAATGATTTGGGGTTCTCTAGCCCCAAATTTATCTTAAAAATAACAATCGAGTCCAAGCTGACCAAGAACTCAGGCCATCTGGTCACCAAGACAAAGGTATTGCAGCCAAATAGCAGCGCATGAGACAAAACCACCAACCAAATCAGCAAGTGTCTAAACTTGTTTTCTTGGTTGGCCATTTTATACCCAAAAATTGCGCGCGAACCTCACGAAAACTTACTTTGATTTTTCTTTTTGAGCACGGAAACCCACTGAGTAAGCTAAATGGGTGGCAGCCGAAAAAATGAAAAACACAAATGAACACCCATGAGCAATGAGCACCCGCGGATTCACGTGAACTCCTCTGAGTTTCATAAACGATGCAGCTGACAAGTTAGGTTTTGGACAATTGTTTTCACATTTTTTGATTTATTACTTTGTGCTGTTGTTTTTGCATTTGTTGGTTTCATGTTTCTTCTTGTTTTTGGTTTTTCATCCTGTGCTGGCTTGGCGCTCCCAAAAACTATCCATTGCCATTGTTGCAAAACATGTTTTTTTCTTGCTTAGGTATGTCTGAAAATGAGGTGACCTTTTTTCCCTTTAAAGTAACCGTTTTGGGGTCAAAAAAGGACACCTCATTTTGAGACACCCATTTGCCCATATATTGTTTTGATTTGTTTTGGATATGTGTTTTTGTTGCTTCCATGCTGTGTTGGCTTGCCCCATCTAAAACATATCCGACGGAAATTTATCGATTTACTTTAGCACAAAAGGCTTCACTTTAGCACAAAAAATCACTTCAGATCCGCATATATGAAAAGAAAACGACATACATCACAACGAAGAAACATTTGAAAAACTATTTGCCAAAAAGAACATGTAATTCAAAAATCCCGAAGGAAACAAATATGGAAAAAGACTGTGTCTTTAGTTTAAACTGTTGAAAATATAGTTTAGTGAAAGAAAAACCAAGTCTCAAACAAGACAGTTTTGAGGTTAAATACACTATTTAGGCAAAAAGCAAATAACCTAAAAGACAGAACCTAATAGATCGAATTTAACCTTAAAAACTAAAATAACCTAATAGGCAGGAATTAGCCTAACCAGAGCTTTTGGGGAGTCTTCAGACTTGCGATGTTGTGCGCATACAGGCAGGTAAAACCAGATCAAACTAAACAAATCAAAAATAGAAAAGGTCAAATCAGACATGGAACATGTGTTTACATATAAGGGCTGCTGCCCCCGCCGCCGACCCCGGAAAAAAGGGAAGATGATGGATGAGCGTTCTTATCTTCAAGCAGCTCGGCGAGGTCAGCGATACATAATATACACATCCTCGCATAAAACTATTTAAGGAGCATAATCATCCAGAATATCTTGGGTAAATATATGTATATATATATATATATGCAGGCGGTACAGTAAGCAAAAACACCATTTAATCATAACTAACCACCATTTATATATATACATAATGTTAAGTGATCCCCATTTATATCATAACTAACCCCATTATACTCCCGTTATTGCAGACATAGTCCCATTTACATTGCCTCATACCCAACCAACTCTTATTATGGGAACACTCCCAAAAATATTTCATACCCTTTTCTTATGGGGACACTCCCAACAATGTGTCATATTTTTTCTTTATGCACCCCCCTGTTGTCAGGATGTCAGGTGACAAGAAGCGCTGATGCACACCCCCAATGGGGGTCGATGGATTAGCAAGGTCACAATTAATCAAACAAGATTCATATATATATATACACATTTTTTCAGTGCTTCGCACTTTCAGGCCTTCCATCCTTTTTCAAGACATACATATATTTATGACATTTATTTGATAGATATTTTCCTGACATATATTTGATAAATAACTATGATATAGACTCAAGAAATAGTAAGAACCCCACCTGCACACACACACACACACCACCCACCAAACCTCTTTACCCCCCTGTCAGCAGTTCCTCGGTGAGTTCAACGAGAGTTTGGGCCTGGGGCCTTTCAGCATTAATCAAACAAATATAAAATAAACCCTCCCATTTACACACCTTGTGTTTTATTATTCACCTATTATTTGCTACTATATAATCATGTATGCATATGTACATATATATATATATTACCTACCGCTTCATTTGCATTATAAGGATCCTTATGATGCAGTCTTTCCGAAAACCTTTGCGTTGCATCTGCAGTTGTAGATTTGTGAGATTACTTATGTATTGTATATATGTTTTGAGAAGTTTGGGTTTCACATGTAAGTGGGTTTCACCCGCAAGTTGATGTGGGAAAATACGATGGCCAAGCACGTCCGGCCATCGTATTTTCCCACATCGTTGTTGACACCAACAATCCCACGAACTAACCGTTAATTAGCTGACGCTATCGAAACTACATTGCGTAGGGTCTCTCAAGCAAATGTTGTAAATACAAATTTATATAGACATAGATCTCAGGTAAACTCTCTCAAGTAAAGTAACCATATGCAACTGGTTTCGCAAAAAAACAAACTGAAGTAAAAAAACAGCTTCACAAGATGTGTGTGCACTAGTTGCCTCAAAAACAGATTGTGTCACTAATTATCCTCAGTATCGTTAGGATACTTACCAAAATTCTGGGGATCAGCATTCCGGGAAACCTTTTGGAAGGCTAATTGTCCACACTATCTTAATTATTGGTAACATCCCAGGCTCCAGACCTTTTGGTTCCCAACTATTCTAGTTCTCCTAATCAATGAAGATAATTAGGAACATATAGCAATCCAGATACCCTTTTGGAAAGCTAATTCTCCTTATTGAGTTGAAATTATTGCTAAAGCCCACGGGCTCCACACCTCTTGGTTTGATAATTGATAATTATCTGAATTATCTTATAAATTTATTAGTTAGGATAATCAGGATAATTAGCCTTCCGAAGAGCCTTCGAAAGGCTACTTATCCGAATTATTCTAATTAATTAAGAAAATTAAGATAACTAGCAGTCCGAAGAGCCTTTGGAAGGCTAATTATCCTAACTATCCTGAATATAGGTAAAGCCTCCAGGCTCTGAAACTTCAGGTTTGCTAATTACCCCAGCTATGGCAATTTTCCCCATTGTCTTGGAAAGCTTTTGGGAGGCAAATTATCCTAATTATCCTGATTATTGGCAGAGCCCCGAGGCTACAGACCTCTTGGTTTGCTAATTATCCTAATTATTCTAATTATCCTGTTTAATTAGGATAATTAGCCTTCTGGAGAGCCTTTGGAAAGCTAATTATCCCGTTTATCCTAATTAATTAGGATATTATTGAAAATTAGCCTTCTGGAGGGCCTTTGGGAAGCTAATTATCTTAATTATTTTGATTATTGCTAAAGTCTTGAGGTTTCAGACCCTTCAGTTTGCTAATTATCCTTATTATCCTAATTATCCTAATTAATTAGGATAATTAGGATAATTAGCCTCCCAGAGAGCCTTTGAAATGCTAATTATCCTAATTATCCTAATTATTGCTAAAGCCTCCAGGGTCCAGACCTTTGATTTTGTTAATTCTCCTAATTATCCTAATTATCCTAATTAATTAGGATAATTAGGATAATTAGCCCTAATTATCCTAATTATCCTAATTAATTAGGATAATTAGGATAATTAACAAAATCAAAGGTCTGGACCCTGGAGGCTTTAGCAATAATTAGGATAATTAGGATAATTTGTCTTCCAAAGGCTCTCTGGAAAGCTAATTATCCTAATTATCCTAATTAATTAGGATAATTAGGATAATTAGGCTTCCAAAGGCTCTTTGGGAGGCTAATTATCCTAATTATCCTAATTATTGCTAAAGCCTCCAGGGTCCAGACCTTTGATTTTGTTAATTATCCTAATTATCCTAATTATCCTAATTATCCTAATTAATTAGGATAATTAAGATAATTAGCCTCCCGGAGAGCCTTTGGAAGCCTAATTATCCTAATTATCCTAATTAATTAGGATAATTAGGATAATTAGCCTCCCAGAAAGCCTTTGGCAGCCTAATTATCCTAATTATCCTAATTTAATTAGGATTATCCTAATTAATTAGGATAATTAGCCTCCTGGAGAGCCTTTGGAAGGCTAATTATCCTAATTATCCTAATTAATTAGGATATTAGGATAATTAGCCTCCCAGAGAGCCTTTGGAAGCTAATTATCCTAATTATCCTAATTATTGCTAAAGCCTCCAGGGTCCAGACCTTTGATTTTGCTAATTATCCTAATTATCCTAATTAATTAGGATACTTAGGATAATTAGCCTCCTGGAGAGCCTTTGGAAGCCTAATTATCCTAATTATCCTAATTAATTAGGATAATTAGGATAATTAGCCTCCCAAAGAGCTTTGGAAGCCTAATTATCCTAATTATCCTAATTAATTAGGATAATTAGGATTAGCCTCCCGGAGAGCCTTTGGAAGCCTAATTATCCTATCCTAATTATCCTAATTAATTAGGATAATTAGGATAATTAGCCTCCCAGGGAGCCTTTGGCAGCCTAATTATCCTAATTATTCTAATTAATTAGGATAATTAGGATAATTAGCCTCCCAGGGAGCCTTTGGCAGCCTAATTATCCTAATTATCCTAAATAATTAGCCTCCCAGAGAGCCTTTGGAAAGCTAATTATCCTAATTATCCTAATTATTGCTAAAGCCTCCAGGGTCCAGACCTTTGATTTTGTTAATTATCCTAATTATCCTAATTATCCTAATTATCCTAATTAATTAGGATAATTAAGATAATTAGCCTCCCGGAGAGCCTTTGGAAGCCTAATTATCCTAATTATCCTAATTATCTTAATTAATTAGGATAATTAGGATAATTAGCCTCCCAGAGAGCCTTTGGAAGGCTAATTATCCTAAATATCCTAATTATTGCAAAAGCCTCCAGGGTCCAGACCTTTGATTTTGTTAATTATCCTAATTATCCTAATTATCCTAATTAATTAGGATAATTAGCCTCCCGGAGAGCCTTTGGAAGCCTAATTATCCTAATTATCCTAATTAATTAGGATAATTAGGATAATTAGCCTCCCAGAAAGCCTTTGGCAGCCTAATTATCCTCATTATCTTAATTATTGCTAAAGCCTCCAGGGTCCAGACCTTTGATTTTGTTAATTATTCTAATTATCCTAATTATCCTAATTATCCAAATTAATTAGGATAATTAAGATAATTAGCCTCCCGAAGAGCCTTTGGAAGCCTAATTATCCTAATTATCCTAATTAAGATAATTAGCCTCCCAGAGAGCCTTTGGCAGCCTAATTATCCTAATTATCCTAATTATTGCTAAAGCCTCCAGGGTCCAGACCTTTGATTTTGTTAATTATTCTAATTATCCTAATTATCCTAATTAATTAGGAAAATTAAGATAATTAGCCTCCCGGAGAGCCTTTGGAAGCCTAATTATCCTAATTATCCTAATTAATTAGGATAATTAGGATAATTAACCTCCCAAAGAGCATTTGGAAGCCTAATTATCCTAATTATCCTAATTAATTAGGATAATTAGGATAATTAGCCTCCCAGAGAGCCTTTGGAAAGCTAATTATCCTAATTATCCTAATTATTGCTAAAGCCTCCAGGGTCCAGACCTTTGATTTTGCTAATTATCCTAATTATCCTAATTAATTAGGATAATTAGGATAATTAGGATAATTAGGCTGCCAAAGGCTCCCTGGGAGGCTAATTATCTTAATTATCTTAATTAATTAGGATAATTAGGATAATTAGGCTTCCAAAGGCTCTCCGGGAGGCTAATTATCTTAATTATCCTAATTAATTAGGATAATTAGGATAATTAGGATAATTAACAAAATCAAAGGTCTGGACCCTGGAGGCTTTAGCAATAATTAGGATAATTAGGATAATTAGCTTTCCAAAGGCTCTCTGGGAGGCTAATTATCCTAATTATCCTAATTAATGAGGATAATTAGGATAATTAGGATAATTAGGCTTCCAAAGGCTCTCCGGGAGGCTAATTATCTTAATTATCCTAATTAATTAGGATAATTAGGATAATTAGGATAATTAGGATAATTAACAAAATCAAAGGTCTGGACCCTGGAGGCTTTAGCAATAATTAGGATAATTAGGATAATTAGCTTTCCAAAGGCTCTCTGGGAGGCTAATTATTTAGGATAATTAGGATAATTAGGCTGCCAAAGGCTCCCTGGGAGGCTAATTATCCTAATTATCCTAATTAATTAGAATAATTAGGATAATTAGGCTGCCAAAGGCTCCCTGGGAGGCTAATTATCCTAATTATCCTAATTAATTAGGATAATTAGGATAGGATAATTAGGCTTCCAAAGGCTCTCCGGGAGGCTAATGATCTTAATTATCCTAATTAATTTGGATAATTAGGATAATTAACAAAATCAAAGGTCTGGACCCTGGAGGCTTTAGCAATAATTAGGATAATTGCGATAATTAGCCTTCCAAAGGCTCTCTGGGAGGCTAATTATCCTAATTATCCTAATTAATTAGGATAATTAGGATAATTAGGCTTCCAAAGGCTCTCCGGGAGGCTAATTATCCTAATTATCCTAATTAATTAGGATAATTAGGATAATTAGGCTTCCAAAGGCTCTCCAGGAGGCTAATTATCCTAAGTATCCTAATTAATTAGGATAATTAGGATAATTAGCAAAATCAAAGGTCTGGACCCTGGAGGCTTTAGCAATAATTAGGATAATTAGGATAATTAGCCTTCCAAAGGCTCTCCAGGAGGCTAATTATCCTAATCATCCTAATTAATTAGGATAATTAGGATAATTAGCCTTCCAAAGGCTCTCCAGGAGGCTAATTATCCTAAGTATCCTAATTAATTAGGATAATTAGGATAATTAGCCTTCCAAAGGCTCTCCAGGAGGCTAATTATCCTAATCATCCTAATTAATTAGGATAATTAGGATAATTAGCCTTCCAAAGGCTCTCCAGGAGGCTAATTATCCTAAGTATCCTAATTAATTAGGATAATTAGGATAATTAGCCTTCCAAAGGCTCTCCAGGAGGCTAATTATCCTAATCATCCTAATTAATTAGGATAATTAGGATAATTAGCCTTTCAAAGGCTCTAATTACCTTGAATCTGGGGTTTGCCCAAATGAACCCTGTTTTTCCATCATACGGGGCACCCCCACTTTCAATTAATTGTCTTGGTCCCAACATGTTGTGAGTGGCTGGCGGAAGAAACGGTAGCGGCAGAAAGGTGGCCAATGATGTTATAGGTTCCAAACCAAACTGCTGGAACGCTGTCCATGGCCACAGTGCGGGTGGGCAGGAATGAAAACAAATAGCATTCATACTCTTGCTATTGTGTATGCTTCCGTGTGCTCACCCGGCGCGTTTGTCAAACACAAAATTCCACAGCCTTTGGGGCATTGGGAAAACATGCTGGTTACACCAAATTGCGTGATCAATTGCAGGCCTTACAAATCTTGGTGAGCCAATTCCCCTTATTATTGCCTACTTATCATTTGACGTAAAAGCGAATGTATTTGGGATGCACATTTGATATCAATGGAATTGGACTACTTATATATTTTTTGGGGTTCACCCAGACCTGCCCATGTGACCCAGGCCCTGCAGCCAAATGGCCATGTGACGAGCCTGGGACTTTGGGTTCCTGAGGCGGTGGGGGTGCCAGACTCTGCTGGTGTGGCTTAAAAATTGAAACATTTGTGGGAGTTTATGAGCTATTTCTTTGCCCCATTCTCCATTATATTTAAGAAATAAAAGTATACATCATCCATATCATAGCGCCTCAACTTGACACAAGCCATCGCATTGCTACTATGTCGAATTGTTTTGCGTCAATATATCACTGTAATGAAACACTGGTTTGGTTTGATTGAACATAATTTGTCAGATGATCAGTTGAAGTGAGAAGCTACTAAAAAATCATTGTTATATTTTTTTTGGTTGGGGAATAAAAAGGCCCACACACCACAGTCTAATACCCAGCTCTGACATTGCAAAGGAAACCCAACTAACCATTTTGAATGCTAAGGTTTACATGGGATCTTCAGCTAGGAAAGCACAGGGAAAATCATCTATTGAAACTAGCTTGAGCTGCCCTGAAAAAAGACACCATTTGGGGTTTAGAAATTAGCTTGGGTTCCTAACAATAAATATCCTCCAATCCAACCAGCGGAGCTGACCCTGCCTTCCGTCAGGCCCCTTGTATGATCATCCGTGTTGCGTTTCCCGAGCCAATAGTAGGTGCAAAATGCATTTCCACAAATGGGAAGTTTAGGCAGTTGTTTTTATAAGGATGTTTACTTTCACAGTGGGTTTGCCTGTTCATTTTTGTCAAAGCAAATCCCCATTTGAAAGAACTAGTGTTGGGTATATCCCATTTTCTCACATACCAGCAAGACACTCCAAAATTCAAACCTTTTGGTGGTGATTGGAAACTCCTAAACCTGTACTGTGTGCAGGTGGAAACCAACTGCTGTGCTGTCAAGCCCCACTCTAGCTCCCAACTGGTTTGAGCGTGGCTCCCACATGGTTGAGCGGAGTGGGGCAAATACTACGGGGGATGAGGACTGTATTGGTGAGGGATGGGGGAAAGAAACTGGAAGGTCAAAGTGGGAGCTTTCATAGGCCATAGGTGGTTGAGCTCCTGCGGGGACAGTGGCTTGGGACGTCTGGCAGGTAAGAGCCACCCAGCACCTCCCATACCCCTAGGAGAAATTTGGTTTGGGACATCCCAATTTATTGTCATCATTGTCATTGGCTCTTCATCATCAGTCTTCGTTTGATTATATTTTACCCACCCCTATCATGGCTATCAACTTCCCTCTGAGAGAGGGCAGGAAGAAGGACGAGGTGCACCTTGCACAAGGAGTGGCCAGAATACAAGGCCTTCAAGGCGTGCTTTCCGCGATCTGAAGAGCAGCCTATGACGCCGGACTTGCGGGCGACTTATCTGGCCAGGGAAACGGCGGCACACAGTGGCTTGAGACACGGTTGGTCGTGCTCCCGCGTTTCCAAGGCATTGGACTTGGGACGAAGTTGCCTGAGCTCGTGGCGGCCCAGCGTGGCGCGTATGGCTTGTGTCTTATGTCCAAGACCAAGCACTCCCATGAGGGTTGCCAGTTTGCAAAGCTGATCTTGGGCTAGTTTGGCCACACTTGGCACAATGGAGTTGCTCTGTGGAGCAGCCCGGCTGCATGCATCTTGGCAGCTGCAGCCATGTGAGAATGCGGAGCTGGCGGCCGTCCCGAGGGTGTGAAGAAAAGGTGAGCAAGGACAGATTTTCGAGACTGTGGAGCTGGAGGCCATCCCAGGAATGTCACAAAGGTGAGCAAGGACTCTAATAGAATATATAGCAGTATCTTAATTAACATTTGAAGGCAACAATATAACCCCTGATGATTGTTTTTTACCTATGCCTAAACCAGAACAATTTTCCGATAATGGAACCTATCTTCACATGGGCTGCCAGTGTTTTATAGCTCAGCTGAAGGGGTCTGAGCTTGGTTAATCCATGTCAATGATAATAGCCAAGGGAATTTGATATGTAATCATCCGTGTGGTTGGGCCTTGGAAAGCTAATATCTAAATTTACCATTGTTAAAAGATAGTTCTGGGACAAAATAACTAACTTAATAATTTGAATTCCCCACCTGCCAGGTGAGGGTTCTTAGATTTTATCACGGCTGTTCCGGCTCCTCCTCCTCCTCCACCTCCTCCTCCTCCTTCTCCTCCACCTCCTCCTCGTCCTCCTCCTTCTCCTCCACCACCTCTGCCTCCACTTCCATGTCCACTTCCGCCTCGCCAACTCTTCGCCAATCTCTTCGCCAACTTCCGCGCGCAGTGGGCACTGCTGGACCTCAACTGCCGGCTTCCGATCTGAGTGGGCACGGCTGGACTTCAACCGCAAGGTTCTGAGCGCAGTGGGCACCATTGAATTGGACTTCAACCAGGGACCTTCCGAGCCCAGCTGGCACCGCTGGACCTCAACCTAGGGCCTTCGGAGCCCAGTGGGCACGGCTGGACCTCAACCTGGGACCTTCCGAGCTCAGTGGGCACCGCTGGACCACAGCGGCCAGATAGAATGCCAGAATATATGCCAGAAAGACTGCCAGAATATATGCCAATAGATTGCCAGAATATATGCCACATAGAATGCCACAGGGAATGCTAAAATATATGGTAGAAAGAATGCCACATAGAATGCCAAAATATATACCAGATAGAACGCCAAAATATATACTAGATAAAATGCTGGAAGATATGCCAGATAGAATATCAGAATAGATGTCAGGTAGAACGTTAGGTAAAATGTCAAAATATATGTCAGGATATATGACTTGAAATGCCAGGGTGGGGATCACTCGAAGTAAAGTAATTTTAGATATCACTGCTTAATGCTTCTTCCCTGTAATTCTGATTGAAAGGTCCAGAAAAGGATCTTTGCGGATTTGAAAATTGCAGATGGATATTTATCGTATGAAATCTGCCTGATTTTGCTTCAAGGCTTGTAATTGTATACACATTAACGCTATAGTATTGGAATCTAGGGTTCTTTGTCACAGAGACAGATATAAAATTCAAATCTAAGCGGAAAACAGAAACGTAACATCCGTTATATAAAAATCCTGGTAGTGAACCTGCACATATTTAGTACCAGTATTAACATCACCATGAATGGGGAATAGTTAATGAAAAAATTGTCCTTTGTAGATTCCAGCAACCCGGGGTAATATTTTGATGGTAGACAGCACACCGGGCCCATCCGCCAAAATCCCAGCCGACTGGCAGGAACTGCTCACTGGTTGTGGTGGCCACCGGCCACCACCCACCGGGTGGTGGTGTGGGGTTGAAGGTTCTGTTGGATAATGGATATGATATAAACATAGAAATAATGGGGAAAATTAGTCCTTCAGTAAAGGAATGACCATCAGGGATAATATTTGTGGTTTTATATCAAAGGTATATGGGGATACCACCGTGGTTGAAATGAATAGATATAGTGATATAGTACATACCCTATAAAGGGATGGCACCCATTCCATTTTAATCCAGCAATTGGTCGGGTATCCTATAAGGGAAGTGGTAGTGGACCCCTGCTTATCCAAAGAATAGGATAGAAAAAATAACTATAACCGATACTGGGATGATACCAATTTAATCAACCTATTGGTTGCCTAAGATTGAAAATAATAATGCACATATGATTATCCATGAGCATGGTAGAAAACAAATCGATAAATGAAATAACTAATGGTAAGGTGACACCCATTTAATCAACCAATTGGTTATACCTCATAGGTGGAATAATGCACATATGGTTACCCATGAGCATGATATAGTAAATAACCAAAGGTAAGATGATATCCATTTTATCTACCCACTGGTTACCTCATAGGGGGAACTAATAATCCATGAGCATGGTAGAAAACAGATAAATACATTAACAAACCAATGGTAAGATGATACCCATTTAATCAACCAATTGGTTACTGTATAGGGGAAATAATAAGGTATCTATAATACAATTCAATACCACCATATATTAAATTTGAAAGACCCAAGAATCCATTTCCACAGACCCCAGATCAATTGCAATACCTTTCAAGTAGTCAAAATGTCAGATCCTTAAAAGCGCACATTTTGAAAACATCTCGTGAATCAGTTCATGATCCCATGTATATTGGGCAGTCATTAATTCATTACTGGCCCATACCAGTATATCCAGTATTAATGTAATGGGGTATGATAGGATAATGATAGGATATTTGAGATATTTGAGTGATAATATCCCAGATAATCTCCCAGAAGCATGTCTTGAACCCTCCATTTTGGCGTCTCTCAACATCTCCTGCTGCAAGGGGGCAGAGCTTCTCTCCAGTGCTTCGGCGGCGGCTTCGCCGCCGGAGCCGCTGGCGCCATGTCATGGCTATGACGGCTTTGACGCCATGGCGCGGATCGCAAGTGCAAGGGTCTAGCGCTGATTCTCTGAGTTTTCAATGCTTTGTGTATGTCGAATCTTGTTGCATCACTGTTGGTTGCTGTTCATGCTCCTGGTGTTGCTGCCGTTCTTGCTCAATCTCACAACTCGCACAACAGCCCAAGGTGGTCAGCCACATCATCTGAGCAACAAATCAGATGCAAATCAATGCAGATCAGATGCCGAACATAATATGCCTAGGGATGCCTAGGGTCATGTCAGCAACTGAAGGGTTGGAAGGATTTGTCCATGGGGGATGAGCAACATCGATGAACCAGGGCTGAGCCAAGCTGCACAGTATCCAAGAAAGTTGCAAAATCCACGACTTCACATCGGTCAAACTTTGGTGCCATTTACTACCCGAATCTTATGGGGGTCAATTGAGGAGTTTCTTATGATCGTTCAACCAAGAAATTGCAAACTTCACAACAAATCAATCAGGCATTAGCGGAATCTTTGGTCTTCTTGAGCCGACTCATGCCCACATGTCCAAATCACTCTTGGAATGGAACTTTCCAGGCAACCACCTCTCCCATGTCCGCCCTGTTGACATATTCTTGGCCACAGACTGACATGACTTGGGCTCGGTTCCGTTCCTGCGTGACACAAAAGCATGATGGCCATAGAGACTCACAACTCTTCATCAGCCTGGGAACTGACAGCTCTCAAGCAGAATATATTACATTATCATTTAATCATCATATGATACTGGTATATATATACAGATATATACAGCATATCTATCATTATCAGTAGTAGTAGTAGTAGTAGTCGTAGTAGTAGTAGTAGTGGTGGTAGTGGTAGTAGTAGTAGTAGTAGTTATTGTCATTATTATTCATGTTGTTATTTTGGAAATTTCGATGCTCCCGTCTGCCATTTAGGTGCACTTGGTGCGGCCACGAGGCCGCCAACCAGGGAGCGATGGAGATGGCCTAGCAGGGATAAACGAACGTATGGCCGCAAGCGAGGAATCCCTGAAAGGATCCATGGAATTTAAAGAGAAAGAGTGGCTGAGTTGCTATTATCCAACTATTATCCCATAACTATTATCCCAAACTACTATAATAGTGGTTGAATAGTTTCAGATAGTAGTTTGGGATAATAGTTTTGGGATAATAGTTGGATAATGGCAATAGCCACTGCAAATCACTTTGCTTTAATCAGGTATAAAAATCAAATGGACCACTTTCCATTGCTATGTTCAACGACCAAAGGGTATGAACATAGTGGAAATAATGTGGAAATAGCTTGGGATAATAGTTGGGACAAATGACCATGTATTCTCCAAAACTATACTTGTCGATATAATGGTATGGGGACCCCCTGGCAGATGGGACCTCTATTCCCACTCTACTCCCATACTACTATATACTACTCCCATACTACTCCCATGAGAAATCCCTATTCCATATGGGAAGATGAATGAAAGTCCTGTCAGCCAGGGGGGCCCTATTAGTTCCATGGACATAGGATGAGAATCATGACCCATCAATTCTATTGAATTCTCCTTGAATCTACTTACTTGAAGACTCCTCGGAGTTGGGGAGCAATTGTCGGGTCCGTATCAAACACCAACCAACTGATTGCCGAAGCATCATAAAGCACTTGTTACTGTGCATGTGCTGGTGTATGCACACAATATCATGGGCGATTTAGAACGGAATATGTTTCATGCATATGTACGTATATATATATATATGTATATGCATACATACACACACACATATATATATATGTATTATTGTTAATAATAATAAAAATAATAATCCGCCGACCCCTGCCGTCAGCAGGGGAGCGCGTCAGAGGAGGCCTTACTAGCAACAAGATGCCAGAAGGGGCGAAGAGTTTGTGCAGAACGAAAGCCGGCTCCAGGAGGACACGAGCAGGGTGGCAGTTGGCAGTGTAGAAACGCAGGAAAAGTCAAGGTTTGGAGCTAGTTTCTAGTCGGTTCAGAAAGTGACGTTTGGCAGTCGGGATACGGGCCGCGGGCCCAATCCGTCCTTCACTGCCATGGTGTTTTAGCCCTGCGACACGGTCCTTGGACTCCAGCTTGGACCGAAGCGGTGCAGAACGAAGGCCGGCTCCAGGAGGACACGAGCAGGGTGGCAGTTGGCAGTGCAGAAACGCAGGAAAAGTCAAGGTTTGGAGCTAGTTTCTAGTCGGTCCAGAAAGTGACGTTTGGCAGTCTGGGATACGGGCCGCGGGCCCAATCCGTCCTTCACTGCCATGGTGTTTTAGCCCTGCGACACGGTCCTTGGACTCCAGCTTGGAACGAAGCGGTGCAGAACGAAAGCCGGCTCCAGGAGGACACGAGCAGGGTGGCAGTTGGCAGTGCAGAAACGCAGGAAAAGTCAAGGTTTGGAGCTAGTTTCTAGTCGGTTCAGAAAGTGACGTTTGGCAGTCTGGGATACGGGCCGCGGGCCTAATCCGTCCTTCACTATACCATGGTGTTTTAGCCCTGCGACACGGTCCTTGGACTCCAGCTTAGACCGAAGCGGTGCAGAACGAAAGCCGGCGCCAGGAGGACACGAGCAGGGTGGCAGTTGGCAGTGCAGAAACGCAGGTAAAGTCAAGGTTTGGGGCCGCAGAACGAAAGCCGGCTCCAGGAGGACACGAGCAGGGTGGCAGTTGGCAGTGCAGAAACGCAGGAAAAGTCAAGGTTTGGAGCTAGTTTCTAGTCGGTTCAGAAAGTGACGTTTGGCAGTCTGGGATACGGTCCGCGGGCCCAATCCGTCCTTCACTGCCATGGTGTTTTAGCCCTGCGACACGGTCCTTGGACTCCAGCTTGGACCGAAGCGGTGCAGAACGAAAGCCGGCTCCAGGAGGACACGAGCAGGGTGGCAGTTGGCAGTGCAGAAACGCAGGAAAAGTCAAGGTTTGGAGCTAGTTTCTAATCGGTTCAGAAAGTGACGTTTGGCAGTCTGGGATACGAGCCGCAGGCCCAATCCGTCCTTCACTGCCATGGTGTTTTAAGAGAGGAGCCCTGCTACAAAACGGTCCTTGGACTCCAGCTTGGCCGAGCGGTGCAGAACGAAAGCCGGCTCCAGGATGACACGAGCAGGGTGGCAGTTGGCAGTGCAGAAACGCAGGAAAAGTCAAGGTTTGGAGCTAGTTTCTAGTCGGTTCAGAAAGTGACGTTTGGCAGTCTGGGATACGGGCCGCGGGCCCAATCCGTCCTTCACTGCCATGGTGTTTTAGCCCTGCGACACGGTCCTTGGACTCCAGCTTGGGCCGAAGCGGGTTCATCGAACTAAGGCCCGGCTCCAGGAGGACACGAGCAGGGTGGCAGTTGGCAGTGCAGAAACGCAGGAAAAGTCAAGGTTGGGAGCTAGTTTCTAGTCGGTTCAGAAAGTGACGTTTGGCAGTCTGGGATACGGGCCGCGGGCCCAATCCGTCCTTCACTGCCATGGTGTTTTAGCCCTGCGACACGGTCCTTGGACTCCAGCTTGGACCGAAGCGGTGCAGAACGAAGGTCGGCTCCAGGAGGACACGAGCAGGGTGGCAGTTGGCAGTGCAGAAACGCAGGAAAAGTCAAGGTTTGGAGCTAGTTTCTAGTCGGTTCAGAAAGTGACGTTTGGCAGTCTGGGATACGGGCCGTGGGCCCAATCCGTCCTTCACTGCATGGTGTTTTAGCCCTGCGACACGGTCCTTGGACTCCAGCTTGGACCGAAGCGGTGCAGAACGAAAGCCGGCTCCAGGAGGACACGAGCAGGGTGGCAGTTGGCAATGCAGAAACGCAGGAAAAGTCAAGGTTTGGAGCTAGTTTCTAGTCGGTTCAGAAAGTGACGTTTGGCAGTCTGGGATACGGGCCGCGGGCCCAATCCGTCCTTCACTGCCATGGTGTTTTAGCCCTGCGACATGGTCCTTGGACTCCAGCTTGGACCGAAGCGGTGCAGAACGAAGGCCGGCTCCAGGAGGACACGAGCAGGGTGGCAGTTGGCAGTGCAGAAACGCAGGAAAAGTCAAGGTTTGGAGTTAGTTTCTAGTCGGTTCAGAAAGTGACGTTTGGCAGTCTGGGATACGGGCCTTGGCCCAATCCGTCCTTCACTGCCATGGTGTTTTAGCCCTGCGACACGGTCCTTGGACTCCAGCTTGGACCGAAGCGGTGCAGAACGAAAGCCGGCTCCAGGAGGACACGAGCAGGGTGGCAGTTGGCAGTGCAGAAATGCAGGAAAAGTCAAGGTTTGGAGCTAGTTTCTAGTCGGTTCAGAAAGTGACGTTTGGCAGTCTGGGATACGGGCCGCGGGCCCAATCCGTCCTTCACTGCCATGGTGTTTTAGCCCTGCGACACGGTCCTTGGACTCCAGCCTGGACCGAAGCTGTGCAGAACGAAGGCCGGCTCCAGGAGGACACGAGCAGGGTGGCAGTTGGCAGTGCAGAAACGCAAGAAAAGTCAAGGTTTGGAGCTAGTTTCTAGTCGGTTCAGAAAGTGACGTTTGGCAGTCTGGGATACGGGCCGCGGGCCCAATCCGTCCTTCACTGCCATGGTGTTTTAGCCCTGCGACACGGTCCTTGGACTCCAGCTTGACCGAAGCGGTGCAGAACGAAAGCCGGCGCCAGGAGGACACGAGCAGGGTGGCAGTTGGCAGTGCAGAAACGCAGGTAAAGTCAAGGTTTGGAGCCGCAGAACGAAAGCCGGCTCCAGGAGGACACGAGCAGGGTGGCAGTTGGCAATGCAGAAACGCAGGAAAAGTCAAGGTTTGGAGCTAGTTTCTAGTCGGTTCAGAAAGTGACGTTTGGCAGTCTGGGATACGGGCCGCGGGCCCAATCCGTCCTTCACTGCCATGGTGTTTTAGCCCTGCGACACGGTCCTTGGACTCCAGCTTGGACCGAAGCGGTGCAGAACGAAAGCCGGCTCCAGGAGGACACGAGCAGGGTGGCAGTTGGCAGTGCAGAAACGCAGGAAAAGTCAAGGTTTGGAGCTAGTTTCTAGTCGGTTCAGAAAGTGACGTTTGGCAGTCTGGGATACGGGCCGCGGGCCCAATCCGTCCTTCACTGCCATGGTGTTTTAGCCCTGCGACACGGTCCTTGGACTCCAGCTGGACCGAAGCTGTGCAGAACGAAGGCCGGCTCCAGGAGGACACGAGCAGGGTGGCAGTTGGCAGTGCAGAAACGCAGGTATATACAGTCAAGGTTTGGAGCTATAGTTTCTAGCTGGTTCAGAAATTGACGTCTTGGAAGCTGGGCAGAACGATAGCCAGCTCCAGGAAACCATGAGCAAGTTGGCAGTTGGCATGCAGTGCAGAAAGGCAGGTCAAGCTTGCGGGTTCAGACAGTGACGCTTGGCACTGTCTGGACGGCTGGCTGGACAAGACGAAAGCGAGCGGCACAAGGACGCAAGCAAGTTGGAAACTAGCAGTGTTATTAGTCCAGCGTTGCCGTCACGTTCCAGCTTTCCCGGCGGCATGTGCGTCCGGCAGAGTTTCTGTGCCTGGCTTTGATTTGGCCAGCGGCCTTTTCTGAGTAAACGATTGTTGCGCACGTTGGGCATGCGTGTTTGTGAATGCGACCGGTGACAAAGCCGCCAACGACACGGAAAAATTTTCCGCACGCAAACGAGTGATTAATTTGCCCAGTCTCCACAGTGCTTTTCACTTGTTGCTGGCAGAATGGACATTGGTACCGGCGGATCTGTTTGCCGTTCTTTGCTGTCACATCCGTCTCTGGTGGGCGTGGTTCCTCGTGGCTGGCTGCGCTTGCGGTGGCAGCCTCAGGGCGCACGGAACCTGTGGCGCAATCTGGCAATCGGTCTTTGCAGCTTTGCATGTCTTGGGTGAACGCAATCGTGGTTTTCTGCCTGGTCCTTTCCAGAATTTCTTGGCGCACTTCGTCTATGATGGCCTGATGCCGTCGACTTTTCTCGCGCCGCCGCAGCGGTGTCAACCGTTCGTTCGCGCGACGGGCAATTTGACACACCAAGGCTAAACTGATGCACGTGTTGCAACACTGCGTGCCATCTTGACTGTAATCGTGGCTTTCGCGCCAAGCCGTAAACTCTGCGTGTGGTTTTCGCTCTGAACATTCGGCGCAAGACCAATACCCCCGCAGCTTCTGGACGCACTCACGGCAACAGCGTCGGTCAGCATGGCGAGCTTTCCAGGCAGCAGGGCCATAGTCTTTCTCTGCCTTGGGAACCCCGCATTTGAAACATGGCTTCTTGACTTCGCATGTCAAACAAACACGGAAAAAACTACATTGCCGTTGGCGATGCTTTTCTGGGAAATTGGTCTCGACATGCCACAGCTTGCACACGTTGCATTGCCACGGGGTTCCAGCATCTGCATAATGTTTTGTGCATTCGCGACACACCCGGTCCGTGTCGCTGCGCTTCCATTGGCCAGATGTGAACGCTGTGCTTTGTTTTCGTTCTGCGCAAGTTGAACACACGCGTTCTTCGCAATATTTTGCGAGCAACGCCTGCCAGTTGATGGCGTCGCCGCGGAGGTGTCGCAGAAGAAGGTCCCGGCCCAAACCGATTCCCTTTTGGAATGGCGCGGCGTCGAAAGGGCGGAAGATCAGCAGCTTCCCACGGCCTTGGACGCGGGTGATTGCAACGTAAACCGTGAATGGGTTGCCCATTGGGCCGATACAAAGATCGGTCATCACGCCTTCTTTGATGGTTTGCCCTTGCGCTACATGCGCTGTGATGGCAAATTGGGGCGCAAGTGGAAATTGCGTGCGCGACACACGTAGCTTGGGGCTCTTGCGTTGCCGGTCCAAGTACCACACGCGTCTGCAGGGTCCGACAGGGTACACGTTGCTATCTGGCATACCTGGTATCTGCCACGATGTCGCGGTGTCAAACTTCACATACACCACCGCTGGCAATGCGTTGCACACAACTCCTTCAGGTGCAGGCGTCTCATTGGCAATCTCGGACCAACCCACGACGAGGCCTTTGGTGCCCTTGAGAATGCCGCGCTTCCGGTCCAAGTGGTCTGTTGCACGGACAGGCATGCCGACGCACAACGGCAACACGCCGTATAGCCCACCGCATTCTTTGTCGTGTCGCTGCAGCCATTGCAATTTCTCCGCTGTCAAATTCGGCTTCTCCTGCACGACCACGGATGATGCAACATCTTGCGCGACAAACAAGTATGCTTGCTTTTGTCTGGCATTTGCCCACTGTATGGCGCGAAGCTTGTTGACATGATATTTGATGTCGTTGGTGCCGAAAATTGCAACTGCATCAGCAAATTCGTTCTGAAACCGGGGGTCCGCATCCCCTTGCGCCACAAGTATGCGAGAACGCCGATCAGCGGCGCAGTAGCTGCATTCGGCTTCTTGTATGGCTTCTGGACGTAAACCTAGTGTGGGCAATGCGGCGCAACCTGGTTGTTCGCACGTTGCATGCCCAGCAATCCAGCTGCCTGGCACCGTAGTTGGTTTCCCATGAAGAAACTTGTGGTTATCGTCTGATAGCTGCCCATGACGAAGTTCTCCTTGGAGCTCAGCCAGCCAAGCGTCTTGCGTGCGCTCGCAGCGCACCAGTTCTGTCATCCCTTGCATCCCTGCTGCGGCCTCGCCCCAGAGAAGCGTTTGACCTTGATGTCCCGGGGCCTGTCTCGTGCTCTTGCGTCCGGCAAGCAAATCCCATGGGATGTCCCCTAGGAATGTTCCTTTTGGTGGTGGTAGTTGGTAGACATCTCCGGCCAAAATCACGTTCAACCCGCCGAACGGTCGGATTTTCCCGTTGCCGTCATACTTAGCTAGGCTGAGGTCCCGCATGAGCTCGCGGCACCGAAGTTCAAGCTGCGCTAGCAACTCAGCGCTCACCATGCTAAACTCATCCAAAATCAACCATCGCCATTGCAAGCTGCGACCTGCACATTCCATGGCGCGTGCCAAACTCTGAGTTCTGTCGCCTGACCAGTCCAATCCCAGCGCATGATGTATTGTGTCGCCTTCCAGCAGTTCAGCCATAACAGCTTGAAAACTGACGATCTGGAAGTCAACGCCGTGGTGCCAGCCGAGCACGTCTTCGAATAAATCCTGCCGCAGAAACTTTAATGTGTGAGATTTTCCTGTTCCAGGACCACCATGTAAGACCCAGCGAAGCGGTTCTGACGCCACATGGCCACACCCTGCGGTGGAGGTGCTGGCCGCCAGTTCTGTTTCCACGCGTGCCGCGACCAGCTCGCAGAAGGCTCGCTGCTCCGCGTTGCATGGTGCATGCGGCAAAGCAGCGGCCCACGTTCGCACCTCCGCAACAGATGCCCGACAGGGGCGCGCTGCCACGCAACTGGGTACGGGTGAAGCAACTGCTCGTGCGTCGACTCGTTTCCGGGCAGCTTGTTGCATTGCCTTCGGATCCAAGGCACAGTACCGTGTGCTTGCTTCAGGGCGTCTGTGAGGCAGCGCAGGTGCCTGCCAAAGTCCATCTGCTGTGTTCATTGCTGATTCGATGCGGTTTGCCCGGTCGTCGTTTGCGGCTTTGCAGCTGCTCGCTTTCTGAGCCGGGAATTGCGTGCGGAGCGCCGCCGCGACATCGGCCGGACGCAGTGTAAACGGTTCGTCCACACCATCGTCGTCGCTGTTGACGTCTGCTTCCGCGCTGGGTCGAACACGATACACAGACAAGAAGTTGCCGACGTGGCGCTTTGTTTCGGCGCAGGGCAACCGAAGCAGCCACTCTCGCAGAGCATCTTCCCAAGTCTCATGCGGTCCCAACAACTGACTTAAGTGCGGGACTTGTGATGTTGCCCGCGTCATGTCTAAGGTCCATGCGCGAAAATAAACGCACGTCAATCGGGCGTTCCGATCCGCCTTTTCGGTCCAGCGCTGTGGCACCGGGGCATTCGCGAAATGAGGACACCGTGGGCGCACGCGGCGCTGCAGGTACCAGTTGTGTCGAAGCACTGCAGTGGCCGCAGTGGACGCAAAACAAACGCGGTCGCGGGAACGAATTACTTTCAACCGGTAGTCCGTGCTGGGCTTCAATTTGGCAGCAGCCTGCTGCGGGCTACTTCGCAGTTTTTGTTCGCCGACCGGCGTAAGTGCTACATCCCATGCGTCGGAATTTGCTGCTTCCCACTCAGCGCGAGAATGCGGGATGCGCGCAGGAACCAGTTCCCAGTGCATAGTGAACTCGTATGGGGACAGCCACCAGCACTCGGAGTCCGACGGCCGATGACTATATGCTTGGCCAGTCGCCGCTTCCCGCACATGCCGCGCTCCAGATCCTGGCGCCTTACGGGTTCGCATATATGCTATATCGGACCCGGACTCTTTTCCTTCCAACTTTTCCAGTAGCTGCAAATAAACGTGCCCAGGAAACATCGTAAAGTTGCACGAGGAAACACGTTCTGCGGCTACAATCGAGCCATCGATGTGGTTGGCACGCAGGTTGCAACATTCCACTTGGCCGCGCACCAGGCCTTTGCAGTAGGCATCACTTAAAAACCGGTTGGCATGTCTTTTGCCAATGTGATCCACGTCCGCCTGCTTTAATGATGCATGTAAAGTGATGTGCCCTTTTTGAAATTCTTTGATCTCGTGGAACCCCATGGGCTGATTTTTGGAACAATAATCGCTGCAATAACCTGTTTGCGCATCTTGGGCACGTTGGGCCGCTAACGCTATGAGTTGTTTCTCTTTGCCCGAAAGCGAGTCGCCACACGTTGCACACGCGTACGGCAACCTGTACGGCACTTGGACGTCATTGTTCCCACCTCGCATCCCAGCTAAAAGTGCTGGATGGCAAGGATTCAAGTAAGGATGCCCGTACGGACCATGAAGGGCCCCTAACCGATTCTTACGACCCGTTAGACTGAAGCCATGAGATTGGAGCTGGCATGGGCAAAGCACTTTCGCAGAGTCAGACAGCCACTGATCGCGTGGAAAGTCTGATTTGCATACACCCATGTTTTCTTTCTTCTGGCAGCCTC
>CAMXCT020001439.1:0-117613 GCA_947184155.2 Cladocopium goreaui | reverse complement strand
CACAGCGCCGGGCCATGCAACGCATCCAAGTTGCGAACTCGACACGCAAAGCATCCGGTGGACGGCGGTGCCGAAGTTTGGGACTCCAGCTTGGCGGATCCGGCATTCCACTTCCATACGGGAAGAGAAAAGCAAAGGCAAACGCGAAATACCACGGTTCAAATTGACCCAACAAACGATTGCCGGTGTAAACCACCGCCGTGGTGGTTTCAGCTCTGCACGCCTCGCGTGTCTGCACCACGGCCTGCAAGGCTGCCACGTGCGTTGCATTAGGATCAGCGAAGCCGCCGCTTGTACGCTCGCTCACTACAGCGTTCGGCTTGCACATGTACGCAAACTCGGCTTGCACGTCTGCTTCCGACAACATGGCCCGGGTTGGCGTTGCTGCTTTTTGGCGCTGCACGTTATCCAAGTCTGTGTCATGAGGCAACCAAGCGACGATCTCTGCTGGGACACCATCTTCTGGCAGCTGTTCGGCACGCTGCACTACTTCGTTCATGTTCAGAAAGTTGTAGGCAGGGTGTTCCCGGGCCTTCGCATCGGCAATCAGCTGCAGCACGACGGCCCGCCGCACGCGAGCTTGGTGAATGATCTTTGTGGCGTCATCGCGTTCGGACAGTGGTCCTCCTGCTTTGATGATTACGTTGATTACCGCAGCCAATTCGACCCCAACTTTTGGTAGGCGTATTTCTCCCGCAGCTGCTTCTGTAGATGCTGCTTGCAAGTTTTGCAATAACTCTTCCCACGCTAATGGGAAGGTTGTGGCATTCCCTCGGGCAACCAAACGGTTCCGATTCATGAACGCATCTTGATCCAATGCCCGGTCTCCTAGCAACTTCTTCTCCAAACTGAAGCAAGCCATGGCAGTAAAACACGGGCTGGCGCACACTAATTCCATGAAAGTAACTTCTTCCTTGTAAATCATGCGGGGCGTATAAAAAACTAACATGTCGTTCGCCAACGCCAGCCTGGACGCCTCTTTTGCGCGCAAGCTGTCCCGGCAATGCATGCATACTGGCGCCCAGCACGCCGAGCAGATCCGACCAGGGGGGCGGCGCTTTGCGCAGACTTTGTCTTCAGGACAACATATTATCGACAAATTTTGCCCATCAAGTTCGACATCAGCGCACCAATCTTGCAACTCGGCGCGCAAGCGTTCTCGGACTGTTCTCCCGTATTGCATGGCATAGGTGCTCCAATACGTGTCTAAACTCAGCCATCGTTTTGTTTCTTCCAAAGACAGGCCAAGAAAATGCGACTTCCCCGCCAATTGTTTCCATTGTATGCGATCGCCCTCGCCCATGGCGTCGGCATACGGAAACCGGCGCGCGCAAAGTAAACAGATGCCGGCCCCGATCTTGTCACCGCTTTGCGAGTCGCGATACTGCCGCAGACAACGCCTATCAATGGCAATGTGAGCTGTGGGTGCATCTTGCTGGCATGCCCAGGTTAAACCTGCCCGGTATGCTTCCAACATCTTTGCCTTGGTTGCTGGTTTGGATGCCAAAGGTTCCAGTGCCCGGCGATGCTCTTGACAAACATGTTCTTCAAACGCTTCCGCTAGCTCCGACTCAAAATTACACCCTTCGAAAGAACAAATGTAATCCGGCAAATCGAAAGCCGCATCTCGTGTTGCTATAGCCATCCAATGGGGCAACGTGGGTTTCTTCCGAAACTGTTTTCCCAACGCCTCTAACACCATGTCACCCTGGGCTCGTGGGTCAGGGTTTCCGTGTGTAGCGTGCCATGTCCGCAAAATATACTCATCGAGTGCAAGGCCGTGATCCAATGCATCATCTCCTTTGACATCGTTCCTTGCTAGACCTTGTTCGGGCACCGGCTGTTTTCCGCGTAACCTTTTCCGAGGCAAACCCAGGCCTTCAGCCAGCGGCCTCTTGGCCGCTGCTTTCTTCCCGGTGCTGCTTGCATCCTTGTCGGTAACCTCCGTTTCCGATAGTTTCTGCCGATTGCTTGCCACAGCTTCCTCCACCTCCATAGCCTCCGCCTCTGCGGCCGGTTCCACTTCTTTCTTCCCGCCCTTTCCGCTCATCGACTCGCCTAATCTTTGCCCGGGACCTTGGGTGTATGTTGCGTAGTGCGCGCGCCATTCCCCAAGCAAGCGTCGCGCAGCATGCATGCCCGCATCCATGTACGTTGTGTTCGCCTGCAATAGCATATGCAGTTTCACCGAGCATCTCTCCGCATCATCCCAAGCTTCCATGATGTCGCGAGCGTCTTGCGTGTTCACGTTGATGCCAGTGCCGCGTGACCGGAAAAATCCGTCCAAGGCCTGATGAACTCGTTGCAACTCCATGCTAGGCGGTCTGTGGCCTCGGTCTTCGTGCCTCGATCCTTCATCTTCGGTTGTGTGCGCTTGGCTTCCTCTCGCACATGATTTTCGTTGGTTCCCACTCTGCGCCACGGCACCAACCAACGCGTCAAAATGATAGCCTTGTCCTGTCGGATCTGTGTGATTGTACACATGCAGCGTCTGGCGTTCATACACGACGCGGTCACCCCAGGTGAAATCCACGTGCGACAACTCTGTACTTGCCATGCCCAACTCTCCGTGATCCATGCAATCATAAAAAAACACCCGAAGAGAAACATCAAGCTTCCACAGTCGTCGCACGAAGAAATCGAGGATACGTGGTGTATCCCGGTGCCCATCCAGGTACACACCACGGGGGACCCCGTGTCGCACACACAAATCTTCTCGACATGTGGCACATAGCGCTTTGCGTTCGGCCATGGTGTATTCTTGTGGAGTCAAGCCTTTGTTAACGAGGCACAGCAAAAGTGAATCGATGAGGCAGTTATTGACACCATGCGACGATGCAACTTTGAGGTGCAAGCCGCGAGCAGTCAATTCCTGCAACCGACATGCATTGGTCATCATGTTTCGGGGCATATTGACGCCAGCGATCTGCAGCAAACGCTCTGCGACGTTCCTGGCAACAGTGTCCGACCCATCCGCCTTTAACTCTTCCCAGCCGTGCCAGGTGTCCACCCAAGATTGGTTCAGCACTGCAGTGACGCGCTTTTCGTCTTGCAGAACCGACAAGCAGATTGCAGCTACGAGCTCTTTCGCTTCTGGTGGCGGGCCACCCCCGCAAAATCGCTTCGGCAAACGTTGGGTCGGCAGAGTGACACTGCACGCTACCACTCCGCGACCGAGACCTACACCATCGTCCACACTATCACTGTTGCTTTTGTTCCAGCTTGCAGCAGCAAGGTCCATAGCAGGAATAAGGACAACAGCAACAGCAACAGCAACAGCAACAGCATGAACAACAACAACAACAACAACAACAACAACAACAACAACAACAACAACAACAACAACAACAACAATACCAACACCAACACCAACACCAAGACCACCACCAACAACAACAACAACAACAACAACACCAACAACGACAACGACATCGACAACTACAACTACAACGACAACTACAACAACAACAACAACAACAACAACAACAACAACAACCACAACAACCACAACAACCACCACAACAACAACAACACCAACACCAACACCAACACCAAGACCAAGACCAACAACAACAACAACAACAACAACCACAACAACAACCACAACAACAACAACAACAACAACAACAACCACAACAACAACAACAACAACAACAACAACAACAACAACAACACCAACAGCAACACCAACAGCAACACCAACAGTAACACCAACACCAACAACAACCAGGACAACAAGAACAACAACACGAAGAAAAAGGCGCAAACGAAAACGCGAGAGAAGAAGAACACACGGAACAGCAGGATTAACGAGAACGTCCACATCCAGGTTGCCTTTCTGCTCGATAGTCCTGCGGACCAGCAACAGTGCCAGCATGTGCCAACCATGCTGAAGTACACTCCATGCAGCCTTCCATGCGGGTGGTCGGTGCATGCGGCCTACCAAGCTGGCGGTAAATGCACGAGGTGCCGATTGGCACTGTCTCCCACTAGGGATGCCCTTTCGGGCACGGGCTAAACCCGCTATGTGCCAATCAGCACCTCGTGCATTTACCGCCAGCACGGTAGGCCGCATGCATTTCCCGCCCGCATGGAAGGCCGCATGCAGTTTACGCCAGCATGGTTGGCGAGCACGACTCCCGTGGCCGGTCCACATCGCTATCGATGCACTTGAGCCTTCAAACTTCAAGTCATTCAACCTCTAAGTCGCTAAGTTCAGCAAATCTCAGTCGTTTTGTGCCCAAAAAAAAGAGTCTATCAGGTCCGTCGCCATTTTCTTATAAATTGTCACCATGTGTCAAGCTTTCCAGAGCTCTCCAAGGTTATGCTGGCTCACCGGGTAACCCCAAAAACTTCGTTCTCCTCATTCGATCTACGTTGAGTCACAGAACTGGATGTCAATGCCGAGATTCTTTTTGAACATCGTCCAATTCAAGAGAACCACATCAATGTCTAGACACACAGCTGGTTGCTGTTGTCGAAAAAGGTCGAATGCCAAAATATCAACTTTAGCGACTGCTTTCGCATTTTTCCCAACTTTATCCGAGCTTTTCCCATGTTTCCCGACTATACTGGAGAGGCTTTGCTCGTCCCGTCTTAGGTCAGCAGCGGGCCATGCTTGGCCACCATTAGCTCAGGGTATTGGCCTATTTCAGCCATGGTTCAACCTCAGGAAAAATGGACCAAGTGCACGGGACACTCGAAAGACCACCCGAACTGGAGGCTTGGATAGTTGAAACCACCGTTTACAGTAGATTTTCACCCAGGAATCCAGAACCATGATAATTAAGGTGGACACTCCAAATCAGAAGTACGCGAAAAAAAATGATCTTCCATCTTGTGTATATATATGTGTGTGTGTGTGCGTATCATTATAATGTTGTGGTTTTGTTTTTGTTGCTTGCATGCATTCTACATAAGACAAGAAATGTGCTACGCAGGTGGTGTAACACCACCTGTGTTCAAGTTCCCCACCTTTTTGACCGAATGTACACGGGGACCGTCTCCCCAGTTGTACTTTGACCGAAGGTACAACATGTTTGCAATCAGCTACGGAATGTATGAAACATGCCTGGATATATTCCATGTATTTAGACTTAGTAAATTCAAGCCCCTGGGCAGCACGCGGCTTGAAAATACGTCAACTTTCTATATATCGCTTTATGATATGGAAGTCACTTTCCATAGTACACCAAATCACCAGATTATGCCAGATCCATGTGCCTGGCCAAGAGGCTTGGAAGGGAGCTGTGGTCGCGATACAGGCACTGGCGGCCTACCATCAATGGCTCTGATTCAAGTCATTCAGGGTACCAATTTTGTGTGTTGACAAGATGAGAAAAAGACTTCTTCGGGGCAAAGGTTGCGGTGCAATAATTTTGACCCCCAAATCGTATCCTCCAATTTGGTGTTTCGTTTTTCCAAAAATCCATGTTACCTGTTCTGTATATTTCTGTATCGTGGTCTGTCCTCCTAGTCTAAAACCGAAGTTTGCATCCTGATTCTGATATGGGGGCTATTATTGAAGAACATTGCCAATAATATACCTGTGGCAAAGCCAACACTATCCCTGGTAAAAGATATTTTTTTGGACACATGTGGATATTTATAGGAATCAAAAAACAAAGATCCCATACATCAATCGCGTTGACTTGAATTGTCAATTCAAATGACGATTTTCTCTAGTGCCATGTTTTATACCCTACTAATTGGATATACCTCTTAAATTTACCAACACTTAAATGCTCGTGATCGGCATCTCAGCTTCCAAATTCAACACGCGTACGATGGGTCTGGCTATTCAATGGAGAAAATGATCATCAACCAATGGATTTGCAGATGCCGTATTTTCTGACAAACCCAGATGCAATGGAAAATGCAACGCTTGTGCATGTTTTGCCTTTCTCTCTGGTAGTTTTTACACTGCCTTAGGAAAACCCCTTAAGCATCATCCGTTGATAGCATGGTGATTTCCCATAGTTGTTTTAGTTTACCAGAGGGTAAATCACAAGCGTTCCTAAACTGGAGGGGAAAAAAACATCTGGAGATTTACTAGATGGTAAATCTATCTATCGTTCATGTATGTTCAGTTATGAAAAATAGTAACTCACATTTATTCCCTTCACTATTCATTTCGGATGATTATTTGGGGCTCGATTCAATCTTGGCCAAAATGCACTGGTTCATCATGTTCCCAATTTAAAACCTACCATTTTGGAGAGGGTGAAGGGCGATTTCAATGACACCGAATTATCATGTTGTTGGCTATTTATCTATCCATCCATCTATCGATCTATCTATCGATCTATCGATCTATCTATCTATCGATCTATCTATCTATCGATCGATCTATCCATCCATCCATCCATCCATCTATCTATCTATCTATCTATCTATCTAATCTATCTAATCTATCTAATTCATCTAATTATCTAATCCATCCAATCGATCCAATCCATCTAATCCATTTAATCCATCTAATCAATGTAATCTATATAAACCATCTAATCTATCTGATCTATCTCATCTATCCAATCTATGCAATCTATCCAATCCATCTAATCTATCCCATCGATCCAATCTATCCAACCTATCCAATCTATCCAACCTATCCAATATATCTAATCTACCCCATCTATCCAATCGATCTAATCCATCTAATCGATGTAATCCATCTAGTCTATGTAATCTATCTAATCTATCTAATCTATCTAATCTATCTAATGAATCTAATCTATCCGATCTATCCAATCTATCTAGTCTATCCCATCTATCCAATCTATCCCATCTATCTAATCTATCTATTTTAATCTAATCTAATCTAATCTAATCTTTCTATTTTTCTATCTATCTATCTATCTATCTAATCTATCTGTACATATTTATATATATATTTATTTATATTTATATATTTATATTTATATATATATATGTGCATGTATAGATGTATAGATGTGTATATGTGCATCTGTATATTGATATAAACATATATATATATATACACATATGTATATATGTATATATGTCTATATGTCTATGTATATATATATATGTATATATGTGTATGTATACATATATATATATATGTGTATATGTGTATATATGTATATATGTGTATATGTATATATATATATATGTATATATATATATGTATATATGTATAAATGTATATATGTATATATATATATATGTCTTTATGTCTATATGTCTATATGTATATATGTATATATGTATATATGTATATATGTATGTATATATGTATATATGTATATATGTATATATGTATATGTATATATATATATGTATATATGTGTATATGTATATATATATATATGTATATATGTATATATGTACATATGTATATATGTATATATGTATATATGTACATATGTATATATGTATATATGATGATATCCATTATATCCCATGAAACCCCAGTATCTCAGGGTAAGCCATGGGTTCTCTAAGCCACCTTTCAGCCCAGCCACAGAAGAGTTCGAACTCGATCCGCCCTACGGATTGCCCATCGAAGGAAATCTCCATAATCACCTGCCAGAAGGGGCAGATTGCTGTGCCAAATCTACCTGGGGGTTGATGAAAACATAGCCTATCTACCGGGGGTATTGATCGTCACTCACCTATGTATCCTAGCCTATCCTACTGTGGATGGTTGCGAAATCCTGCACCAAAGGATGGTTGACACCCGATGAATCATGGGATGTTTACCACCGTTTTCAACTGGTGATTCGGATTTCGCAACCATCCACAGTATTTCATCCTATGAAATCCCATCCTTCGTCGCATTCTTCGTGCTAACAGGCCTTAGGATTGACCTCAGACAGCTCGTTCTTGAGCGCGCCGGCCGCCTGACAGAGTCTAACCACTCCTCTGGGGAAGGAGCTGGAAAGCCTCAAACGGGAAAGCATCATGGAAATGATGGTATGACATGGTAGAATGCGAATCTAAACTTTAAACTATCGTAATAATGGGAATAACTAACCTCATATGGTTTGGGTTCTGTCTGAGAATCGGGTATATTTGCCCCTAACAAGCTTTAAAAAAAAATGCTGATAAATTAATCGATGGATGGAATAGGGCATGGGGCAACTATTCTCAAACAAACCCCAAAAATCTTCAAATCCGATGCATATATATATATATATACGCGTGTGTATATATACATAGCCTTTATCTAGAAAAGCAATCCCCTGCTATTTCAATAACGGGATATAACGGGTTACTTCGCTGGTTTTTGTTTGGGGGTAACCCATCTGGACCCTTCGTTGCCTCCAGGGTCATGGGACATACAGGTACCACTTGAAGCTCCTCCTGGCGCCACCCATTAAAACACGGAAGAAATTCACAGCCGGGAGTCCAAAGAAAACAGGAAATCTGGCATGAAATTGAAATACCATCTGGTTATTTAACATAGCCGTGGAAAATCACCATTTGTATATAATAGGTAAACCATCTATGAATGGGACATCTATATCATGGCTATGTAAATAACCAGAGGGTAACCATCCAAATTCCAGGATCCAGTTCCAATCTGGCGTCAATTTAAGGGTGTCCCCGCCCCACCCCAAATTGTGGTTTTTTCGTGCGCGGATGGCCGGCCGCCCCAGCGACCCCTCCTCCAGAGACCGAAGCTGGTCCAAAAAGTTGGTCCTACAGTCGATCTCAGGACGCTTCTCCTGAGGGAAGATGAAATGTGGATCTCAGGGAGGATAACTACTATTTTGATATGGATTTTGGGATGTGGATGTAAAAAGTATCATAAAAGAATCTGGTGTGGATAAACACATACATTCCATAAGACATAAACACAACTTTTGGGATGATTTGATATGGATTTCATATGGATTGACATACATCTGGGTAAAGCCATTTGGGGATGATTTCCCTTAACCATGATTCCACTGAGGTCGCAGTGAAGTCGGTATAATTGATCCAAATACATACAAACACATATATATATATATGTGTGTGTGTACATATGGATGAATACAATGGTTAAAAATGTGGTTAACAATATGGTTAATAATATGGTTAATCATGTGGTTAATAATATGTTTGATGATATGGTTGATAATATAGTTAATAATATGGTTAAACGGATATAGTTAATATGGTTATATGATTACATATATATATATATACATATGTGTATATATATATATATGTGTGTGTGTGCATACATATAGGATCACATAGGTATGATTGCATATGCAATGATAACATGTAATGTGGGCAGAACTTATTGCATTGTATATACACTGGTTGCAATGTTATGATATATTGCATTTGATATACATGTAAGAATGTGTTGAACCATAATATGGATTCCTATATGTATGTGGTTGATAGTATGGTAAAACATATTGTACTATCTTTTAAGATGGTGAAATACATGTGGTTCTGTGACTACATAAGAAATTGGCTATATGATACCATATATGCTATATGGTGTATCAAAATGGTATAAGTATATGAATATGGTAAAATATATGATTTATGATGAAATACATGGTTGTTTTTGTGGCCAACCGGCCAACTAGAACCAAGGACGGCCTTGAGATGCCAGTCAAGTCACCTTGATGGACAGAAGGGCCTCAGAAGACTGATGGTGGGCTCGGCTAATCGTCGTTTTTCTTTCAAGAGTGTCAAATGCAGATTCCCGCCAACAGTTGATTTTCATGAATTCTTCCAGTTCCAGCACACCTGCCATTCACCTGTCAGTTTACCCAGGAATCCAAGTTGTTTACTGGTCAAATATGTTAAAATCATATAAAATCCATGTTATTTTCTGGTTAAACGGTTAAATCCCATGATTCCTGGTACAATCCCATGAAATCAGCTCCGAAACCCAGCGATTTCGCCTTTCCCAGGGAGATCTTCTCCTTTTGCATCAGAAATGCCGCCACCACGGCCACACTGCAGGAGCGGCCCGGGTGCAGTGCACCAACACCTGCCAGCTCGGAATCTCGAAACTGAAACCAGTCAACCAAACGAATAAACTTGTTATCATATCAATCAAAGCCAAAAAAAAAATTATTCATATTATATCACATTATATGAATTAAAAAAACATATACTTAGGATGGGTGTATCATCTGAATATAATAAGTAATACTGAATAGAAAAAGGGCTCCAAAAATGCTATCTTCATGTCTTTTACTCGGGATACTGATGATTGATCCATGGATGGAAATTATATAATCCAATCAGTTGGTAGGATTCTTAAGCATGATGGTCCCCCGTATATAAAGTTTTTTTAACAACGCCACCCCCACTTCTGCAGCTGTCCTGGTGTATTTCTTCACCAGCCGAATGCCATAAGCCCCAAACTTCTCAAGCACCTTGGTGGTTTTTTTTTCCACATGGGTATGGTGTAACCATTATTAACCAATACCTATAATATATATTTTTTGTTACCCCGGGGGTGACCCTTTCTACCAACGATGTAAGCACCCCCAGGGCTCCCAACCCAGCCGATGAAAACTTCCAGCAATCCAACGCTCCCGGCAATGCTGAGATGCCCCTGCTGCCACAACCTCCAGCTGTCGGCCCACCTGCGCAACGGCGCTAAACAGACAGAGAGAGAGAGAGAGAGTGAGAGAGAAAGAGAGAAAGAGAGAGAGAAAGCAAGAGAAAGAGAGAGAGAGAAAGAGATATAAAGAAAACGAGAGTGAGTGGTGCATTTACCTCCGTCGTAGGAAAACCATAGGAAACCCATGCGAAACCATGGGAAAACCAGGGGAAAACCATGAGAATTATCATAGTTGATATCACCAAACCGATGATCGTCAACCATAATCATGATGATGGGAGTAAATTGCTAATACCACCAGTAAAATCCCATTTTTATACCATTATTACAACATTGTCGCAATGGTATAGCAATGGGATATCAACGATAATAGGGTAATGGGATAGTAAATATATGGTTGGTATATGGTATATAGTTTATAATAAATAGTATATAATGGGATAGAGTGTATCAAAGGTATATATAAGATATCGTGTAAACATGGCATGGGTAAACATGGTGAGTGCTCATGGAAATTCATAGGGATTGAGGTACAGCTATAACGAAACATGGAGATGTACTGGGAATGAAACATATTCGTCTACTTTCTGGAAATTTGTTACAAAGTTATCATGGAGTACGCCATTTTGCAGAACTGGGAACCTTCTGACATTGATAGATCTTAAACCTTCACACCCCATGAAATAAACACTGACAGCTCAGCATAAAAGGTTCTACCCTGTGTGAACGCAAAGGGTGCGAATAAGGCTGCTTATTCGCGCCCTCGACAGCCTTCATTTTCTGCGCTCATTTCGTAAAATCTTCGATCGCGAAGCATTTCCCTAGACGGTATCTTTTAGTATCATGGTTGATATCCCCTAACCGATCGTCATAAACTATAAGCACGATGATGATGGTGGTAGTACCTGGCGAACCATCGTGATAATAGTAATGATGGAATCATGGGATTATATACCACCGATAATATGATACTCGGCCTCTGGGATAGTGCCATGATATAACATTAAACACATGTTTATTTTCTGGTGTATAGTCTCTATATATCATGGGATAATGGAATTATACATAGTAAAACAATAATGAGTATATATGACTGTCTGATAAATACATAGTCATTAAAATGGGAGTATCATATAATGGGGATGATAATGGGGATCATGTTCTTATCTGGTGGTTTATATTTAGAAACCATACATATATTAGCACATATATATATGTGTATATATATATATATGCAGGTCATCATGATTTCTTATTGTTATATAAAGGGGGTGCTAGCATTGGGATTACCACATCTATCATAGATAGTATGTGTATATATATATTGTATTATATATCATTTAATCTGTATATATTACATTTCTGAAATATTAGTCGTCATGGTGGTCATAAAACGCTTGGCAGACGTTGAGTAATGCCCTTGACCAGCTTAAGTAAGAATAGTCCTCCGCTGAGCACAGTATTTTTCTGCTGTGTTTGGGTTTGTGCTTGATTATCTCTCTTGACTATGGTCAACAAAGCTACGTTCAATCCTTTCAAGAGATCAATTTCCAAGTTCTAGAAACTCGTTCATAGCCCCTGTCAGTCCGCAGGTTTCCCCAGTGCCAAGCCCCAAGCCATTTGTTCATTTTCCATGATGGTCCGCTTGGTCGTGGAATCCAACTGGTCCTCATGGCAGCTGGTGATCATAGTGCAATATGTGTGTATATATATATATAGATTAGATCTATTCATGTTGGGTCCAAAATGTGTTATATATATATGTATATATGTATATATATATATAAGATCTATTCTGATTTGGGTCCAACAGTTCATTTTTTGCGCTTGTTTTTTCCGGCCCAACTTTATGGTGCGACACGGCGACTATCGAAGCTCCTTGGTTCTCGCTCGAAGCTTCGCTGCCTCAATCTCCACCTTCTTCTCAAAGTCCTGACGTTCTGCGAAAATCAACACCAATAATGTGGGGTAAAACATGGTACCCTCTGGTTATTTACCATAGCCATGGAAAATGGCCCATTTATAGATGGTTTACCTATTAAAAATTGTGATTTTCCATGGCATGTTAAATAACCAAAGGGTAAAACATGGTAAAACAATGAAAGCAATGCCATAAACCATCCATGCCTGGGAATGGTAAACATACCACCTATAAATATGGTGATTTGGGAGATGGTTTATGATTCTTTTACCCACATTAGATTAATTCGTATTAGATTGCATTTCTGAACATGCCAACTTTCACATTAATGTATGAATTGGATTGAATTGGTTGAAACATGCATTTATATAATCGTGTTTATGAACATGATTTGTTTAGCAGTATTATGTGTTTTCCAAGATAAAGGGGTGTATTTTTTTGAAGGTTTCCCTTCAATTCCTACACCGACATTCCTACAACAATGGGAATCCACGAGGTGAAATCGTACTTGAGAAATCCCCAAACCACTTGTGAAATCAGCCAGACCTTGCTGAGCGTTCGCATATCCATGGCTTTCTTTCGGTCAAAGTCGCTCATCTTTCGTTGAAATTCCTGCAATGTGAGCAGAACTGCTGCAAGATTGGTGGAACTAATATGTTGGCAACGCAAAGTATTTTTTTGCAAAACTAGCCATTTTTCTAAAATGGCCACTGTTGTGTCAACTTCAGGGCGTTTTTCGATTACCAGTTCAATCCCAGTATCATGGCCAGCCTTAGCTACATATATGTATATGTATATATATATATATATATCTATACATGTATATATATATATATAAATATGTATGTATATATGATATTTTATGATATAGTTATATTAATCAACGGTTTTCCGCAAAAAAAAAACAACTCATGTGCTCAGATAATGAAAATCAAGATATTCCCCATGGCGCCTCTTTCATGTCGGCCAACTGAAGCCTCCCACCACAAAGGCTTCTTAAAATGTCTTACAGACAAAGACGTAAATCGTCGCGAAACGGCGAAATCATCTGTGATCATCTGTGACTTTACCATTTCCAGGACCAACAGGCGAAATCTACCAAACCTCGCAAAAGTGGTCCAAAATGTCAAGTTCTGAGCCTCACGCGCCACAGAAGAGATCCTTCGCCGATCTTCCGATGCGTGCAGCTGAGGAAGGCTCTCAGTTCCTGCAATGTCACAACTCTCGGCACCGCAACAGAACCAATCAGCTAGTTGCAGCTACAAGTAGTTGGTTGCCTAGACTTCTGCTCGCAACAGCTGGTGGAACAAATGCTGGCTGCGTCCTTCACAGAAGCTTCTGTGTAGCACCCAGCAGGGACTTTGAATTCAATGTGATCCATGGCCGGACAAAAAGCGCAAACAACCCTCGCTATTGCGGGTGAAATTTGTCCCAGTGTGCCTGTGCTGCTACTTCTCACACTATCGATCCAAAAGCTGCAAAAGCATGGCACCAGACAGCCTTGATTCGGCAACCAAGCAAGATTGAACCACTGATATAATTATGTTTCTACTCTGGCTTTGTCATGTCAGCCCCTTAGCAGAATTGCACCTATGTATACATAATCAACGCACACCTAACTTTGCAGTGTATAACCATACATATATATATATATATGTATAGATATATATATATATCTTTATATATGCGTGTGTGTGTGTGTGTGCTTCAGGGCCATGGAGAAGCTGATCGCAGGCTCAGCCCAGGGGTCGGCGGCAGGGGGCGGAGCCCCTTAATATATAATATATATATATAATAACTTATATAATACATATATATATATAGCCTATAGCATGTATCACATATCACATTCTATCATGAACATGTACTACAGTATATTTTCTTACATGTATACATTGCATGTATCTTTTCTACGCCCAGGGACCAGCTCGGCCCCGGCGCCCTGCAGCAACGAGATCAGCTGCTCCACGGCACTGTGCCGCTGCTGCAGCAGCTCCACCTGGCGGCCTCGGCCATGCCCCTCGGCCGTGTTGGAATGGGGGAAGAGTTTCCCAGCCAAAATGGATCAAAACGCTGCATTTCATGTGGCTTGGTGTGGTTTAGATTGTGGTTTAATGTGGCTTAGTGTGGTTTAGATTGGTTTAGTGTGGTTTGATGTGGTAAATATGGATGGTTTAGTCTTTTTTCCACCTACGTTTCATTGACTTTCCCAAAGTTGTGGGAATGATCATGAAAAGTAAGCCTCTAAATAACACCGGCCAAGATCTCCTTAAAATCTGGCTGGAAAAAAGAATGGAAGAAAATACCATCACAACCACTCAAAATCTTTCAAATTTGGGTTGTATCTGCATGCACAAGATGATCTTGTCAAATTGTCCCAACTTGTGCACTGGATGTCAGTGATCCAATTCTTCAATACGAGTCATCTTGAGTCATCTCTATGTACATAATTCATCTCTAGCAGACAGCATGAAATGGATATCCATTATATAAATGTACTCAAATCATCAAACCAGAATTCCATGGGCTTCCAAAATCCAACCTCTGAACTCTCTGAAGTTCCAAGGCTTCCAAGGTGCTGGGCTGTTGCAACCAACGTCTCAGCTGCTTGGCACCCGACGGGGAGGCCACCAGGGGCTCCAGGAGGCTCCACAACGAGAGGCCTTCAGAAGGCCTATTGCTGGCCCTCATCAACAGGTTGTGCTGCTCCTGAGTCCCATGGCATTGGCATCCATGACATCCATGACATCCATGACATCCATGGCGGATGGGTTAGGTCTTACTTAATCTGACTTATACTTTGGAAGATCATCACTTGGTGGGTTTAGGTGTCCCGTCTTTGAAGATATGACTCATATGATCTCATATGACCATATGGGTCGTCGAGAAAATCCTAGAATGATGCCGGTGTTGAACAAATTCTATTTGCACATCAGTGAACATACCCCACAGTTAACCCATACCGATACCTTACAAGACACAACTTGGACTTGGATCTCAAGGGCTTGGATCTGCTTCAAATAAGGGAGCAACAAAGGGCCTTTAGCGGAGCGATCCAATTGATCCAATAGCCAAAGACTCCGAGATCCAACTTGGGAACATGGCTAGTATCGGTAGTATGTACCAAAGATATCCAAAGATGTTGTGCCTTGAAAAGCAAGAAAACATAAGAAAACAATAGGAATTGTAAACATTGTAAAGCGGGGAAGCTCCACACTTCGCCACCTTGTTGAAGGACTAGCCCTAGGGTCCTGGAAAATCTGAAGCGCGATCATGGTCTGGGTATCGACAAACACAGCATCATCCGGTGAGAAAATGCGAATGTCCTCCAAACAACCAAAAGGTCAAATCAGACATAGTGCAACAATGTTCAACATGCATTCACCTTCGCTACATTTCTTTATATTTCTTTAATCTCTGCAACTGAGAGCTGTCCTGGACACACGGCCCTTGCCATCGGCCCTGCAAATCCCCCAGCAGAGTCGCATTCTGCTCAAGGAAGCGCAATAGACCGCCAGCCGCACGAAGCAACTGCTCATTTCCATCCAAAGCTGCCAGCGGACTGCTGCGAGGGGTTGTGCCTCAAAAGCAAAGGTTTGGAGCTAAGGAACCCAAGAAACATGTTGACATCAAACACTGAGTAACTTGTGCAATTGTTCATGTCTATTAGACATGATTAGACTATTATTCTCTTTCCTCTTCAACGATGTCACCATGTCACAACGTCCACAACCACTGCAGTTCTACTGTGCATGTCTGCATTTTTTGCATTTGATATACTTGACTAAGGTCACTTGGTCACGCCATGTTGCATGGCAAATCCTGGTCAAGCTTTGCCCACAGCTGCGCCAGTCGCGGCTTTGCTCCTTCCACAGCAAAATCGCCAGCCTTCAGCAAGGTAGTGGGGAAGGGCTCGTTCCCATCATCATCCTGCCAAGGGCTTCAGGCAATGTCTGGCACCATGCACCACCATCCACCACAAGAGTGATCAACCTTTGACATTGACATAAACAGTTGACAATGATTGGCTAAGCACCGCTCAAGAACCACAACTTTGAACAATTGTAACAAGTGTAACAAGTGAGCATCAACCCATCATGAACTTATTAAAACCTATCTGATTCCAATTCTGACTCTTGATGCTACAAGAATTTGATCCGCTACTCCCAGACCGCCCAGCACATCCCCCACCTGAGTCAGGGGCCGTGCCGCCGTCTCCACCAACTCCGCCGGCGACCGCGAGGGCAACACGCACAGCCCCTGCCGTGGTGCCGACACGGCGCCCAAGTGCCGCTGGCCCAGGATCTGCTGCTTCAGACCTTGCTGAGGCGTAGAAACCTTTTTGCCTTTTTGGAAACCTCAACCTCTGCTGAACCTCCACTGAGCTTGGTGATTTTCTGAGTTCAAAATGTTCAAACCATCTCAAAAAAATATGAAGGTCGATTTCTAATCATTAGATCATCATCTCGCACGATTTATGTGTTCAAACCAACCTGTGGCGCGAGATATTGGGTGACTCGACTCCAGTTCTTTCACTTGACTCCCGCTGCAAGCGCAACACATCGCGAAATGGTGAGGCATGGAAATTGGGAAGGAAATGTGCCAAGATGCAACTACATTACTTCGACTTGGCAGCGCAATAAAAGGCAACAAATGATGTGCAATCAAACCAAGAAAAAACCTGTCCTATTCTGGCAGGTTGTGTTTGAATCACCGGTTCAAGTTTGTCTCAATCTGCAGTTGTGCCGCGCTCCAACTGAGTAAAGTCGGGATCCATCACGTCCGCCACACATAGCACCCGCTCTGCATCTTCCAAATCCACATAGGCAATGCCACAGCGTCCAGCTTTTCCAGCACAAACGGCAAAGATCACCGAGAGATCTGCGAAGCTCGCAGGGTCCTCAGGTTCTTCCATCACTGCATCCTCCATGGCCATGGCTCGAAACAAAAATCTTCCGGCCGCGCCTTGAGAAAAACTCCGGGAGCTGACTTGGAAATGAACTGAGCTCAGCCCACAAACACAAAACAAAGCACAACCAAAACTCAAAATGTCCAGACTTCATTGGACATCGTGATCATCATGCCTTTTTTGACTCGGGGTCTACTTCTGACTCGCTAAAACCTGGGATGGCCTTTCCCTGAGAAGTCACCATGTCTGCCTGTTTCATGCAATATATTTTGTTAATCAAAATTCTAGCAAAACACTGCAGATTCAGTTGCAGGTCATCCAGAGTGACAAGGCAAACGTTGGCCCTGCACTGAGTGAAACAGAACAAAAGGTGAGTTCTTTAGGTTCCACTTGACGACTGTTGGGATATAGGAAGGGCTGTCGGCCCAAAGTTGTGTGTAGTAAACCCAAAGAAAATATGAGGGGGTCCAGGAATCGTGAAAACGGTGAAAGAAAGTGTCAACCAAACTGGTGTGGTTCTTTGGGAGTTTATCCCCAATTTTCGGATACCCGGATATCCGAATACATCTAAAATGAAAATGTCCATATGTTCAGTGGATTTCAGTGGATGTTTGCCTTGACCGGACCATACCGGACCTAATAAGAGCTTCACCGGGTGGGCTCAGGTACATCTACTGCAATGTACTTATTCTTATCCGTCACTGAAGGATTCACCGCCTCGTGAAACGACGTCGCAGCTGGGGTTTTCAGGTGGTTCCAGGGGTCAAAATTCGGAAAGTGAATTCTGCACGGAAAAAAAAAAACACAGATTCCGGGGGTTCCCAAGTTTTAATCCATACTTTTGGATGCAACCACCTCCCCTTGGTTCCTAAGTTTTGGGAGGTTGAACAATGAAAAGATCAAGACACCGTTTTACACGTTGCTGCCAAAAAAAAGTATCCAGATCAGAAAGTCTGATTTTTCATGGTTTGTGTTATTATTTGGCAACCCTGAAAGAATACATATAAGATCATGTAATACTATGTCTGTCAAACCAAGGCTTGCCCAGTTCCAAACAGTTTCATGCTGCGCTAATTCAAATTGTCAAGCTGGTTGGCTATCCAGCACTGGAAAAATTGTCATTTGGCATCCTTGCCGCAGAATATGATTCTCATGCCACAAAAGATGGTAGCAGTGTCTATTGTAAGGCCGTTCGAAAATGGATGTTCAGCCACCACTCAGCCACCACTGGTAGAGTGGCTGAGTGGCTACGCGCAAAAACTCCACCCGTACGTGTTCAATCTAATGTAAGCCTTAATTTCCAAGTTTCCAAGTTAGTTTCCGTTGCCATATCTGCTTACAAGAGGGTAACCACCTCCAGTGCCCCAAGCTTTGAGATGGCGGCATGATGCTGCGTCAACAAACCACAGGTGGTTAAGGCCAGCTTTTCCTGCGACCAGAGCAGTGTGCATTGTACATAACCCTGCAGTAACCTTCTGGCCACCAAAGAGATGGACTGCACATCCCAAAAAATGAAATTGTGGGTGTTCCAGACGGCGGAGGAAACATCCCCAAAGACCAGAGGCATCCATATTCATCCATGCGCTCTTCCTTGGGAACTCTAGACGCGAAAGTCTCCTCTGTGCCAGGCCCAAAGTTCTGCCAATACCTCAGCTACTCGCGGAGTCAAAAATCGAATGCATCAGAAACCCCACCAGGATTTTCTGTACATGAAATACATGAAGTTAGTAGGCAAGACCTGGTTTTCTGAGCACCTCCACTTCTCATGTTCAAAAAACCAGACGGCCCTGGCTCAATCTCCCTGGATGTTTCATCCTTGGCTTCCAGGCTCCCCGAAGATGCCATGGGAATCCGCAGGGTTGAGCTCACCAACCGTGAAGCCCATACCTGCACTGATCAGCTTTGAAAGTTAACACTTTCACCAATATTCACCAATATTCACCAAGATTCACCAATATTCACCAAGATTCACCAATATTCACCAAGATTCACCAATATTCACCAATATTCACCAATATTCACCAAGATTCACCAAGATTCACCAATATTCACCAATATTCACCAATATTCACCAATATTCACCAATATTCACCAAGATTCACCAATATTCACCAAGATTCACCAATATTCACCAAGATTCACCAATATTCACCAAGATTCACCAATATTCACCAAGATTCACCAATATTCACCAAGATTCACCAATATTCACCAAGATTCACCAATATTCACCAAGATTCACCAATATTCACCAAGATTCACCAATATTCACCAAGATTCACCAATATTCACCAAGATTCACCAAGATTCACCAATATTCACCAATATTCACCAATATTCACCAATATTCACCAAGATTCACCAATATTCACCAAGATTCACCAATATTCACCAAGATTCACCAATATTCACCAATATTCACCAATATTCACCAAGATTCACCAATATTCACCAAGATTCACCAATATTCACCAATATTCACCAAGATTCACCAATATTCACCAATATTCACCAATCTATCATGGGGGAGACCAATTCTTCAGACCTCCGCAATTCGGGAATATTCGGGAATTTATCAGACGGTGACCATTCCGAACAGCTAGCATGCCAGATCATGCCAGCAAGCAACCAGCAGCTGCCACTGCGATGGCGTGCATGTCCTGCATGAGATTGGGGTAGCTTGGCAAAATGGCGGTCTTCTCAAACATTGAGAACTCGCAAGACTTCAAGACCCGAAGTTCCTCTAAAGTGCGAAAGCGGATCGTGTTTGCTTGAGCCATCTTTAGCCGCTCAGTCCCTGAATGTTGCACTGCTTCAACAAAATCAGCTGGTTTCGGACAATCCGACCTGGTCCATCAACAGAACTGGAACGGTGCCCTGGTAGCCACTGTCTTCACGACTGAAAATCTTCTCATAGACGTCGTAGTTGTCGTTCTGATAGAACACGGGCCTCGGCCACTTTCAGGGATTCTCCATCTGGTTGGGGGTGATAAATCCTCTGTCTGATGGAAGCAATGTGGTGTATCTTAGTCTTATACTCCAAAAAGGAAGAAAGACCGAAAGACCATCATTCCTCGATGATTCCCATGTGGTGATTCTCCCCCATGTTTGTTGATTCCCTCGATGACACCCACCATTGGGTTTCTTCATGGCCATGGCCACACCAAACATTTCGCTGAGACCGCTGAGGCCGCTGAGGCCGCTGAGGCTGCTGAGGTACAAGGAAAGCACCACAAGGCAAATGTTTTTGAACTGCTCCTCCTCCAAGACTTTCTGCATCGCCATAGCCTTGGAGCAGAAATCCAGAGGTTGCGAATTTTGCTGTATTCAGCGGTATTGAGTTTCAATCAAAACTGCAACACAAGAAATCTGCAAGACTTATGGACCACTTATGGATAAAACATAAAACATTATAAAACATGATGAAATGTTGCTCATTCTGAGTATTTCAAGATATTTCAAGATATTTCCACATAGTTCAAGCCTCCCACAACCCTTCCACGGCTTTTCGCCCAGCGGCCGAGAGCTGGCGCACATTGTTGCCAATGCCGAGGGCGTCACCGGCAAAGACGCCCAGCCCTAGGCCCACCTCCACCACCACCTGGATTCCTTGCGAACAGAAAGCCGGAGTAAACAGCTTCCCTGGAGTTCTTTGAAATACAATGATACATTTATATTATAGAAATATTCTATAATTATATATATATATTATATCATATTGCATTGTATTATATTGTATTATATATACAATTAGAACTCCAATCCATACCATGAGTACCATAGCCGAGTTTGAAGAAACTAAACCATTCACAGCTTCGAGATTTCTGTGGGTCCAGATTGTCGATCTACATCTCTCAAATTTTGGACTTGGGTTCTGAAATTGTGACCCACAGCCACTTCGTCACTGGAGCCAGGCCTAAATCGTCTTGAGCACGCAGCCGCAACCTGCACATCTTTTTCCTCAGCGAGAGGCTGCAACGAATCGAAATGTAGTATGGCACTATGGCTTAAGATCTGCATGAAATCATTTTGGACAAAAGTGACTCTGTATAGCTCATGTTGGAAAGCCAACGCTATACGTGGTTAACTCTCTACCAAATGAATCATAATGAATCACAATGAATCAATGACCATCAATGGCCATCAATGACCATCAATGACCATCAACCTACCCTCTGGTAATTTAACATAGCTATTGAAAATGGTTTTTTATAGTGGATTTACCCATTAAAAATTGTGATTTTCCATTGTTTTTTGTTAGTTTACCAGAGGGTACAATCTGTTGGTCCCCTGGGCTGTGCCGAGTTCTGCCGAGTCACAAGTCGTAGAGGGTCTTGGAGACGTTGAGCTGCGCAGGCGTCCCGCTGAGCTCGAAGTCACGGCCGTGTTTCACGCTGGGATAGCCCTCTTCCTGGGGTCTCCAGTGTCCCAGGGCCATGAAAAACATGGAAAAACTATGGAAAAAACTCATTTTGTCTCAGATGATTTCACTGAAATGGAGTGGATATTGCGAGAGCAATCGAGAGCAAACACAACATTGGCATTCGACAAACCAAAGCGGGAAGATTACGAACAAGAATGAATAACTTTACCAATACCAGTTGAAGCGTTGATTAACACGTGTATATATTATACACTATTATATATATATATACATTAGTTGTGAGATGTAAAGCATAGATACTCAAAAGGTTCACTCTATCCAGGCTCACATCCGCATGGTTTTTTCTTCCCAAACTCTTCGTGCGGTCTCAACCTGCTCCTCGCAGGATAGTGCTTTGGAACGCTGTGCAGGTAGTCTCCTGCACAGCAGCACTGGTTGGATCCGTACACCCTGTTCCGCACTCCTGTAAACTCAGGAGGCTACACAGGTTGAATCTCTCCCAATGCACTTCATCCCAAAGCACTCAGAGAAACTCCACAACCCGGAGAAACGCGGGAAGTGGTAGAGACCAAATCTCGAAGGGGAAAAATGCAAAATGCGTGGTGAACCCATGGCATTTGTGCCATGTTGCCTGGAGGCCTGCACGGCTGATCTCATCAGACCAGTTGGCCTTACTAGGGATCCACTCCCAGAAAAACCAAGCCTTAAGACCAAAAAGAGTAACATGAATCAACCGTGACATATGCTCTAAATCTGCATTGTCAGAACGACCTCGAATCAATGCCATCAACGCTGCTGTGTTGTCGATGAACCAGAGACCTCGTCTGCCTCGAAATCTGGACGGCCGAGAAAACAAAGCGTAAAGCACTTGCAGCAGCTCTAACTGGGCAATCTTCTTGTCACCAGGCTCCCATAGGCTATACACCAATGGGGGAATGAGAGAAACAAACGCCTCTCGGTGTTGCCGGTGATCGTCATGCCACACCACCAAGAAGCCCCCAGTCCCCTGACCTGGGCTCTCCAACGCAGCATCCGAAGCAGCGAGGAAGCGGAGCCCTGCATGTGGCCAGATCTCAATGTGGCGAGAGGGACGGGTGGTGATGACAGTGCGCAGCAGGTCAAAGCTTTGGCGCAACTCCTCAGTTAACTCTGCGGAGCGCTCCTGCTGTCTATGCTTGATTGGGGCCAAGCCACCGCAGCCAATGCGCCCCCACACGCCAAGCTCAAAGAAGTTGGCGATGCCGTAGAGCTTGGCCGCCACCCCTGGTTGCAGCTTGCCGGAGTCCTCGGCGGTCTGCATGAGGTGAAGCAACTTGGTCTCGATGCGTTCACGGGCCCAAAACTGAACCAGACCCTTCAAATGGACTTGACTGAAGTCGTGATCCAGGCCCAGGAAGGTGCCGGTACTCTGCATCTTCTGACATTTCTCCTCGGAAAATGGTGTGCCCAAAAGGTTGTTAAGGGTCTGCATAGCTCTCTGACCTGATCCTCGGCACGACTTGCGGTCTGTCAAGTGAGCATCATCGAAATACAGACTGGTCAAACAAAAGGCAAATCGACGTGATAAAGCCTCCACAAAACGACTGTATCGATTGAAAGATGTGACCGCAAGAGGAAGACCAAATAGCAAACCTGTGTAAATCATAAACGCTGGTTGTTGCCATTCATGATGGAAGAAGGCCACAATGCAGCACAAAGCCTCATCCCAACTCATAGGGCAAAAACGATAGGCATCCGGCCAATCCTCACCTCCGGACTCCCATTCTTCTGCCTCCCAGTTGGGTGAACTCCCAAAGGCGTAGGCATACTGCAGGTGTTGGGCCGGCCGCAGCGCTGAGCAAAGGGTGAGCTTGTTCGCGTCACTGGAGCGCTCAGATTGCAAGCCAACGTAGGCGTCGTCAATCACTCGTTGCTTCCCCGAGGATTGTGTGATGACGCATCGAGGGATCAACCGGTAGGGTTCCGCACCCAGACAACGCTGCAGTTCCTCTGCAGTCATGGGCAAACCACAAAATCCCTTCTCTGCATCTTTGAGGCTTTGCTGCAACAAAAACTCATCATCGGCATCTGGCTTGAGCCGAGCCAAAATGGTGTTGTTGTGGCTCTGCCAGTCCTGGAGTACATCCTCACGCGTCAAACGGGTGGCAACTTGTTCCGGAAAAATGCCATATGGCGGCGCATACCCCACTGCTGGAAGCCCCATACACAGGCCTGCTGGCAGTGTCACATCGCCCCAATTGGCTACAAGAAGGAGAATTGCAGTGAAACCGATATCACGCTGCATTGTTGCTGTCCTGATGGCCTCAGTCTGTTTGTGTCTCAAATGGGCCGTGATCGAGCTCCACCGTCTCTTCATCTCAGATAAGATGCCCATGGAGCGCTCTCGCAACCTACGCAGGTCCACTCCTGGCAGGCTGGAGAAAGATGCAGCAAACCTCAGGTCATCGTCCAAAATGGGAAGCCCCTCAGTAGGCAACGGTTGCATGCTGAGCTGAAGGGCTTGCTCAAAGTGCTGGTCTGGCTGAAGGTGAAAGGGCAGAAGAGGGGCCAGCGCCGCTCTGTGGTTGATCGCTCCCACCTGCTGACCTTCTGCCGTCCTCATCTTCTGCCGCACTGAAGGGGCTGCCAACACGGGGTTGCAGCTGCCCTCCATGTCCAGCCCCTGTTGGTGGCGCCATCGCACATACAGGTCAAGTGGGTGCTGGTTCACTAAGTCCTCCACGAAGGGGATGGCCACTCCCTCGAACCACTCTCCTGGATAAAGCTTTTTGAAAGCTAGCGCCAAGGACTCCTGCAGAATGTAGAATGGCCCAAAAGGGATGCCTGTAGCCTGCGCTACACTCGACAAGAGGACACGTCGGGTAACTCCCTGGTGACTCCTGCCATGCTGACCTTGGACCACCTGTGGGGCACCCCGCGGGCCCTGCTCACTCAAGCGATCAAAAATCAATCCGGCTAGGAGGTCGGCCTCGCAAGTTTGGGCCGCTGGGCAATCACAGACCAGCACTGACCCCTCGAGCTCATCCAACTCGCACCAGAGTGTCTCCCTGATGTATTGGACGTAGTAGGGGACCCAGTCTTGAGGGGTGCAATTCACGCCCAACTGCCATGGAGACTTCCACTTGGTGGTCGGCAGGCGGTGAGTATGACTTCCAAGCCCCACATACACATGACCGGGGGGAAGTGCACCCTGTTGCAATACATCTTCAACACATGCTCTCGTGGGCACCCTAGCTGCTTCAGCTGTGTCCAAGGGTCTCAAACCCAGGCTGATGGCTAGTGGGGTCATAGCCCACTCACGAAGTGCTCTGGGATCGAGGTCAAGCCAATGGTCCCGATGTCCGGTGCAGCTCGGCGATGGGGACCTCGGCACATAGAGCTTGGCGTGTCCAACACGCACTGCCCACCACGAAGCTGCCGTGGCAATTGCAAAACATAGCTCTGCTGTATACTCGGACTCCTCAGCTGAAGGAAAATGGCGCTTACCATCCTGCACCCAAGGTTCCCATTCCTGGGGATCATGGAAATGGTTGCAGTCAGCTCTAGGCCATTGGGCGATCTCTGCAATGTTGTGGCGCAGCCGCTGCAGCTTCGATCTGGCACCACCAAAGCAGCAGGCTGAATACCGCTGATCGGACCAGCGACCGCTCTCCCACATCGCCACCTCATCCGGTGTCCACCAGTGGAGGCTGTTGTATGGGTTCTCGCGGACTGATCCACCACCCCTGTCCACCAACTGATCGATCTCGGACAGCACGAAGCTTGCAGCCGCATTGTCCTGCTCCACCCGTGTCAGCTGAGACCCTGTTAGCTCAGGGAGACCCAGCGGGTGTTGCTCAGATCGCAACGGCCGGGGTGGTGGGCGCCCATCACCAAAGTCCCGCGGAATTTCCCTCGCGCGGCTCTTGGTGGAGCAATCCAAAGCTGCTGCGATGAAGCACACGGACTGCAACTGCTCATGCAACGATTGCTGCCTGAGACTGTTGGATAGGTCATGACTCCTATCCAACATCCAATCCACGGAAATGGTCTCCCAACCACAAAAGATGAAGGCTTTGGACAGAGGTGTCTTAGGCCCCGCATAAAGGTCCGCCATCCGTGGCAGCTGACAGTCAACTCTGTCTACGGGTCTTGCCTCATCCTGCCCAGCAGAAGTGCCCGCCTCTCCCGCTGGGCCCCGTCATGGCGAAATCTTCGCCCGACATTGGATGGCTCCATGCCCCGGCATACCACAAATGCGTTCACCACGAACCACGATACCACACTTGTGCTGACCTTGGGGGCAAGAGCTTTTGGGGTTCTTGGACTGTCCATGTTGGAAGGCCTGACAAATCTTGGAGCCATCGCGCATCACCTTGGCCACCTTCTTGCCACTGACCGGCTTGCCCAGCGCAAACTGGGATGGTGGCTGAACTGCTGCCGCAGCCACTGTGGTGGGCTTGCTCGCCTCTGCCTTGAGTGCTCCGGGCACCGCGTGTGGTACCCAATGGGCATCACGTGCCACACAGGTCTCCTTGATGACCTCCCCCAAGGACTTGGATGATTCCCGAAATTTGGCAACCCAATCGGAGCGATCCTCAAGGTCACGAGATTCTAGCCAGGCTAACCTCTGTGACAACGGCAGTGCACTTGACTGACGCTTCGCTCTGTAGAAATATTGCATGACGACATCCAGCGGCACCTCCACGAAGGTTGTCGAGTCGGCGCCAAGGGTCTTCTCCGCCGAGGCATCCCGCACATTAGCCCTGGGGGTCACTCCCGCCATGGCATATGCGACCAGCAAAGTGAGGAGACGATCCAGATAGTTCTCCCAGTCATGAGGGATCTTGTCCTCGTCCTCAGCCTCCTCAGTATAGAGCCCTTCCGCCAGCTTGCGCTTCTTCTGAGTCGTGTGGAGCTGGTACTGCAAAGTGCGAACCTTCCACAAGTTATATACGCACAGCATCCTCTTGGATAGCTCCCTGCTGATCCGAGAGAGTGTGGCATCAGCTGGATGGATCTCTGGTGGGAATCTCATCCGATACCGAACCCAGAAGTTGGATTTGACATCACGCAACTCCGTGTCGGCCAACATAGTATCAAGATCGCTGACACTGATCTTGGACCTATCCTGGTCCTGGTTCTTGTAGTACAAGGTCACTGCAGTCCAAGCTCTACGCAGCCTAGAGCCTTGAATCAACCTATCATCACCGAGTTGCAACTTGGCCAAGAACGTGTCGACTTTCGACTCATCCTCAAAGAGGAACCGAAACTCCTCAAGGTTCTGAATCTTGGTGGCCAACAACGCCTTGGTCACAACGGGGTCCAACGAAAAATTCAGCCCTAGAGACTCCATGGTTTCCTGAATGGTGGTACTCTCCACCGGAACCAATCGAACACTAGTCATTTTCTCAAGGTAACTCCTTGTATGACTTGAACATTCAAAGCTGCTCACCCCCAAACATGCCTCCCGCATGCTGCACATCACCTGCCATCCAGGGACAGAAGGAGGTGACAGGGGGGGTAAGACAAGAACTCCCCTGTTCCTCAGGGGTACGACAGACTGTATCCTAGTCTCTATCCCCGGCGCACATCATGTAGCTTGTCCTCACAGATACCTGTGTAAGCCACCTCATGACATACCGGTAAGACTAGTTATCACAGCCTGTCATGACTTCATCCTCCCGGATGTTGATAGGGCCATTTTCCACGCAGAAGTCAAGCTCTCAAATGGTTCAAATGCATGTTAGCCTACGGGCAAGCTATGGACCACATTGATCAGCTTACCAAAATCGGCCCTGTGCGTCTCTTATTCAAATGAATTCTGGTGCGCCACTCCTGACAAGGTCAGCGTGGATGCCAGCTCGCTGCTGCTCGCACCAAACAACCGTCACAAAAAGCGCGGCCCCAAGCCATAGCCTCCCTCATGTCCTGCGTCGTCATTGGCTTCACCAAGCGGATTGCACGCTCGGCAGATTGCTTGTGGGAGCAGAGGGTCTGGCCGTTGTTGAGCTCCAGGTGGACCTTTGAACGAAGTGTCGCAATGTAGCCACAGGGCTCTGGGAACGGGTTCCTGAGGGAGCTGGTCCTGAGAGTCGTGTCCACCCACGACCTCATACCCTCTTCATGGATGATCCCCGGAATGTCCAACGAGCGCCTGCCTTCTTCGAAGTCCCTGTTCCTTGAACCACCATGGGCCACACACAGGTGTTTCAAGAGGGCATCTGTGAGCACCACTCCTCCTCTGGATGATGGGGCTTCGGCCATGCACGCAATCTGAAGGGTAACTCCCTTTGGAAAGCGATTTGCCGTGTTCCTGGTTGGGATTCCACTCAGCCACAGCTTGCCCCCTGCCCTATTCTGATAAATAAGGCTCGGGCTCTCCGCTGTCTTGCCATGGACTGTCGCCAACCTGTCGAACTTCTGGTCGGGCCCTCGAGTATCCAGCGCCTCTGGAATCGGAAGGTCCTCCTCCTCGACTTCAACTTCTTCTTCTTCCGAACTAGTAACCAGGGCTGGCAATGGCGCTGGAGGTGGAGCTGGGGCTGCTTTGGCCTTCTTCGCTGGCGGTGCCTTAGACGGCGGCTCTTGTGGGGACCTTGAGCGCCTCACTGACGCCCTCGGAGGGGCAGCTGGCTCCGGAGGTCGCTCCTCCGTGGATTTGCTAGTAGGCTTGGCCTTAGCAGATCCCGAACCAGGCCCTTCGCCAGTCATCTCCTCCACCTTGATGAACTTCTTGTCGTGGCATTCACATGCCGGATGGCCTCCACCACAAACTCGTCCAGCTTTGCGCAGAATGGCGCATGCATGGCGACCAGGACACGTTTCCTTCTCCAAGGGGCAAGACCTTGTCTGAAAGGCTCCACAAATAGGCGCCCCATTCTTCATGAATGCGCTCAGCACCTTCCCGTTGAGGGATGCCGGCATCGCAGACAGGCCACCCTTGGCTTGTGCCTCCTCTCGTTTGGCCGCAGCTTTGAGCTTGAGAGCCTCCGACAGCTGGAAACGCGCCTGCATCTCCGCCTTCGTCAAAGGAGCTGCCCAAATGACCCTGGATTCCTGCTTCAGCACCTTGTCAACGTTCTGGCGCGCATACTCCAGGGCCTCAGCATAGGTCTCTGTTGGGATGGTCTCCCATGACTCATGGGCAAGCAGCTTTTCCATGGCCAACCTCACAATGTGCTTGGTCCTCAATGAAGACTCATACCTAGCTGCACTGTAGTGCATAGGCATTGTCGCCTCCTTTGGGATCTGGGAACGATCTGCCCAGTCCCCCAGTGAACATAGCTCGAGAGGCGTCAGCTTCATCAAAGTGCCCACTGTGGGCGCTGCTCGCCGCCAGGAATAGGAAGACAAATCCTCTGTATTCTGGACCAAATGCTCAAAGACCTCACGATTGAGCTCATTGACGAACTTCAATGTGTATGCGGTGCCCTCCGCATCAAAGCATAACCCAGAAGCGGCTTGCTTAGCCTTGTCCAGACTGCTGTAGTCCCTGAATAAGGCCGAGCCCCAAGCCCATCCATTGACGAATGTGGCCGGGATGCTGAAGGAGAACCCGCCCCTGTTGGCCTTCTGCTTCCCCTTCGTGCAGTAGCCATGAAAGGAGCTGGGGGTCACTTTGACTGGCCTGGCACGCATGATGTGCTGGTATCGCAGGACACCAAAGGTAACCGGCCAACTGGACAGTAAGCCCCTCCAACGCGGGTCCCCTGCTTCGTACAACGATTGAATCTTCTCTTCAAGCGCTGCAATCATTGGGGGCTCAACTGCGACAGCCTGTTCTGGGTTTGCCTGTTTGGGTGGATTCTTGCGAGCTGGGACTGGTACATCACTGAAGTCCCATTGCAACCGGCCATGTTTGGAGAACCACTTCAAGGAATGAAAGGCTCGGTAAGGCCCCGACGTGCCGTTCTGCAAGAAGCCGTAGAGGTCCAATGCATCCGGTGGGAACAGGCGGTCCTTCTGCTCCATGTAGGCCCGCAACTCAGCCCAGGACTTCAGGGCGTTCACCACCGTCGCTCCTTCGGCCTCCGTCACCTTCCGCTTGGACAGGGTATCCAGAGCGTCTTGCCACTGAGCGTACCTCTCAGGGGTCAACTCCCCTTGAGGACGCATAACCTTGGCTTGAGAAAAGGCCTTCCTCAATGCCGCAGCTCGCAGCAGCACAGTCTCTGGTTGATCTGGACCATCTTGCTCTTCTTCATCATGGACGCCTTGGGCGCAGGCCATGTCGTTGGCCGGTCTCTGGAGCCCGAGCTTTCAGCCACGGCAGCCGCTTGAGGGATGAGGTCAGCTTCTGCAGTCTTGGAGCGCGCTTGCAACCACGCATCTGCCACATGGTGTCCTCCATGTGCCACTGCGCTGTCATAGGATGCAAACGCATATGCGAAGTCGGTCTCATCATGTAGTCCCCATTGAGCTCGCCACTGTTCAACACGGGTGGATGCCACCCTCTCCATCGCCGTCTCTGCACAAGGTGGAGCCTCACCAGCAGCCTGCACCGCATAGGCTCCTGGATGGTACTCCATGGCGACTCCTGACACCACCGCCGCCAAGGTTTGGAGCGTACGGGCTGGGCCTGAAACTGCAGACCACACCTCAGTATCATCAGGTAACAAACACACATCACTAGGCCGCAGCTGCTGCAGATGGGTCTCGACGCAAGACGGGGTGACATCCTGGACACTGGGAGGGTGGACAGGTACTGCACACTGAGGAGAAGCATCGCTCACAGAGCTCAGGTGTCGGCAGTCCACAAGCCTTGCAAGGTGGCAAGGGTTCCTCCCCAGCCTCCATGGCACCGAGCCAACCCCATAACGACCGAACTGCTCTGGCCCGTGGTGCTCTCCACGCAACCAGGTCAGCCGGGATGGGCACCATGGATGGGTCCCTCCATCCACGCTGTGGGGACTGCCAGGTCCTCCAAACATCCCAAAGTTCGGTGAGGTCGACCATGCTATCGGCATTGTGCTCGATGAAGGCGACCAAACCAAAGATGTTGTCCGGCGCAAAGTCCCGAGCCGTCCAATGAGTCCGCAGCGGCTCGATGAGTAGCAAATCCAGCTTCGCCTCGCCCAGGCGATCATAGTAGGATTGCCACGCACGCCGCGGGTCACTCCCGGGCAGAGCCAAGACAGCTGAGCTGTTCCATGTGCCGATCCAAGGGAACTTGAATCCTCCCTGATACTCAGTACACCTCCTACAGTTTTCTTCCATGCAAGGTGACCGTCTGAAAGGGGGAAGTCCCTGCACCCCCAACCCAATTGGATGTGGGGGGAAATGATCAATTTGGCACACAGAAGCCCACAACCGGGTGGCCTCGGCCACCAAGCCCTGCTGGAGTAGGCTCTCCACGTGCGTCTTGAACTCGTAGTAGGCAGCTGCATGAAGCAGCTCCACATCCGTGTGGGCCGCCTCATTCCAACCGGGCCGAACGACGATGGAGGCCCTTGGCATCGAGGGGGGTGACCTCCCACCTTCGTAACCTCTGTACTCTAGGGTAACGCCCTAGTAGAGGAACGAGAAACCACTGAACCTAGGGTAACTCCCTAGAAGTGGCGTGGGTACCCCAGCAAAAGAAAGAACGATGAAGCCAGTTTGGCTCAGACTTGAGCCAAAATGGATTCATCAGCTTACATACTCACCCTAATGATAATGCACACCCAGTGCCTGCCAAACACGATGCATACATATCTATATATACAATGTATGTATATATATATATGCGATGTGGGCATGATGCGGGCATGAAACCAGGACCCAGCAAGCCAGTGCTGAAGACATACTTAAAACATGCTGGAACAAAAATGAAGACATATATAATCACCTCCTTTTGTTTCTCCATTTCAAAGGTACCAAAATGTATCAGCCATGAAAGACTTCAAGCCTTTTCCGCCACAGATCCCAAGTCAGTCAAGGCTCATCAAAGATGTACACCTCCTTCCAGTTCTTAATGTAGTGCGTCAAATCCACATGGTCATGTACCCGTGATGCAAAGTCAATACCGCAGACGGACACCAAATGGATCCGCGTCAAGGTTGGATCTCCAACTTCCCGTGCGATGACGCGCCCATCAAAGCGCATGATCACCGGGTTCGTGCTGCACCTGGACATACCACAACCGGTGATCCCGGTGATCGATGTAGCAGTTACGTAAAACTAGTTACTAGTTACATCTAGTTACCTACCAATGGATTCAACAAGATGAAGTGAGCGTGGCTCAAAAACAGGGGGGCGAACGGACCTGGAAAGCAATCGGTTTGGAGCCACAGCAACATGGATGAGAGAGATTTGTGCACCTCATTTAAAGCCACCATCTTTCATGTTTTTCCCCGCTTTTACAATGGGATTTACCATGATTTACCATCATTCATGGTGAGGTGGTTTGAGGGTGCTAGAAATCGTCCAAAGAGACTGTAGAACTTGGGTTCCTGCCTGATGGCAAACTTCATCTTCCAGGCTTCTTCGCCTGCCTGAAAAAACAATGGATCTGAAAAAAAGTGAACGTCCTCGAACCTTCTTGGACGATCTCAGTTTTCCACATGGTGAACATGTTGAAGTTTCTCATTGGTTCTCTTGATTTTCGCCATATCATACCATATCACCATCCCAAAAGCATTGCTTCATCGACACCCCGGTGTTTTTTTTTACACCGCGGACCTCGGATTTTCCCTGCAGAGATTGGCTCACAAGGTCTTTGCCTTCCTCGCCCACATAAATGTCCGAGGCCTCAGATCCCAGCGCCTGATGGATGATGGAAATTGATGGAATATGGTGGAAGAAGATGGTCCATAAATGTCCATAATATGGTGGAATAGATGGTAGAAGACTCCAAAAATGAAGTCGAGCTTGGTATGAAGATGTATGGAGATCATCCAAAAGTCGAAACTTAAAAATTGGAAAGGTTGCACCAAATCATAGTGACTCTGACAATGGGGAAACGCAAGGAAAACTGAGCCTTCAAATTTAGTTTTCCACATCATCATTCAAGCGGGTGTGGTAAAAAAGGTCCCAGGGATTCTGAACCCAGGACGGTTATTCAACTAATCCCTGTTCACTCTCCTCCGCATCAAAAACACATCACATCAAGTGGTACAGTTGAAGGTCCAACATCTCACCATCTGAGGCTGTCAGCATAGTAGGTACGAAACGAAGACTGCCACTGCAGGATTTCACTCACAGATGCCTTGAAGGAGCAGGGCAGACCTAGGTGTTCACCAGAAATATTGCGGAACTGATGGGAAAAATCTGATCTCTCAGCAGCATAAATCAGGGCCAACAAGAAAGCGGATATTTAAGCAACCAAAGTGGCGATGTGTAGTCACTGTAGTCAACAAAAACACCGATATTTACCGTATCTGACTGAAACATACTGAAACGATGCATGTCAACTCCTGCGAATTCCGTTGCTCCAGAGCAAGCGAGCGGCCGTCTTGGCCCACACCTTTGTAAACTAGCTCCTGGAAAGAACGAAGCTTGCACTGAGCTGTACCTCCTGTGGAAACCTGCAAAATCACAACCTTGGTTTTGAAAAGTCACCACAAAGAGCAGAATTCTTGTGGGCTGCATCGCAAAGTGACCCAGCAGCAATTTACAAACAAAAATCCAAAGTCAAAACATGAAAACATATTGCATTATGTGACTCAAACAAACTAATCCTATAGCTCTATGAATGGTATATTCTCAGTGACGCCAACATTCCCAACCTCACGTGCTGCAACTATCTGCAACTCCTCCCAGTCCTTGTCAGCAGGAAAGTCGGACAAAGGCTTCGTCAGCTCAAAGGCCTTCACGCCTTGAACGAAGTATTTGTGGTGGAGCTGCTTCATCCCCACCTGACGCTTGTGGCATGTCGCCAACCAACACACAACACAGAGCAGTGTTCACTCTCTTCACGGAAATCAATCGAAACAACAATCATCTCTGGATCCTGGTCGGATTTTGAAATATTCAGTTTTACGACAATGCCAAATAGATTCCAGATCCATGGCCTCCTCCGTCATGAAATCCTCCATGGCCAAAGTCTGGGCAATGCACTTGCCTCCCATGGTCCTGCCACACCAGGCAGCCATTGGTTTCAAATGTGCCTCTCAAAAGCACATCAGGTTCTATGTCTATGTACATTGTATTCAATATCTACTTGTCTCTATATCATATACAGCATAATTAATATATATATATATGTATAGAATCATGATTGAATATTACAGATCGTTAGTATGTACATATATATATATCTTCTATAACCACACCGCCCTTGGCCCCACAGTCCGTTTGTCCATTTCAGGCAGCATTTGCAGCTGATCTATCAGCTGTTGGAGCTCCGCAGTCACCTTGCAGGCCTCATAAAAGCGGAAATCATGCGATAATTTGAGGACATCATTGCCGATATGAGGATATGAATGGGTATATTGATGGGATATGTTTTTCTTACCATACGATGTTTGGGTTTGCCCCAAAATGCGGGATACTCAAAAATTGCCATTTCAATGGTGAAGGTAATGATAAACCAATGGATTTGGGGGTACCTCATTTTCAGACAAACCCAAGTCATTCAAGTGCCATGTCGCTAAGGGGAAGCCTCTAAAAAATGACTAAACCACCGACTGTATCCACGGGGGCACGGGTCATTTCAGTGTGAAACCCTGGGCTTTCGCATCTAAAGAATGAGCAGGATGGATTGGTTGGGATGAACCACTAAGCGAAACAATCATGGTCACTTTTGGTCACTTTTAGCTAATGTGTCAACCCGAACCCACGTCTTTCCACTTGAAATGACCAATCCTCCTTCCTGAGCTCCCAGCGCCCAGATACACTTTGCACCTGCACAATGAGGCACTCTGCTCTTGAAGTCGTCCAGAAAATCCAAGAAAAAAAACAAGAAAATATGATGACTTCGAAAATTGTCGAAAAATCACATCTGTTGGTATTGGATGGAACGGTTCACTAATTTGTTTCTCGGTCACAACCAACTACTTGTTGTGGAATCAGCAACTATAGTTCCATGAAGACCATCATTGGTGTATCTACTCATATCTACTCTATCCACGACTTCCTAGACCATAAGCTGGAAAAAAAGGTACGGACACAACATGAAACCAACCATCGGGTCCTAAGCTGAAAGAAACATGATTGTGGCTGTGGGGTACCAACAACAATTGGTTTGTCCAGCAACAGTGTGTATCCCAAATTTTAGATTTGACGGAAAAACTGATGATCAACCAAGCAATTTGAGACTTTCTTTTTGATCTTTTTGGATATGTTGGAACAAACCCAAATGATCCAAATGTCCCCCCCATGTCTGTCAAAAATGTTCATCGCACCTGGGCGGTTTGCCCTTCTCCACTGGTGGCAATGGCACACTGTCGGGGAAATCTTCAGGGGGTTCCACCTTGGAGCACGGCGTTGATGGCGGTTCAGGTGTTCTGCGGTTGCTACGACAGAGATATAGTTATATTATATATGTCTTATACAATAATATTCATCAATAAAGATGGGATGTGGCCACCGAAAAGGGAATGAACCCACCAGAAACTCCTTGATACTCTCAAAAGCATGCCTAATCTTGGATGCCTAAAGCAACTTCTTGGCATTTTGAAAAAAGAACCGCAGCAACATTCACCAGTCGGTTGACTCGCTTGACTCGGTTGACTCGGTCCCAAGGAGGCCTCGGACAGGTCCCAGTCCTTCTTCTTGAACTTCATGAGCTCCTCAGCTCTGCCGAAATCGTGGGTACGGGTAACGGTGGGAAAGCCTTCGAAAAAGAAACACAACTATATCAACATACATCAACTAGATTGACTATCAACTGATGGACCCAATTCATAAAATGTCATAAAATTGTCATAAATCTGTTCCCAGTTCTTAGGATTTCTTAAGCATTTCATTTCCAGCGATGGGTTCATGCTGCACCAGATCTCCTCCACGAGCCACGTGGGGTCGGTCCTAGATGGCAGAGAGAGCTCCTGTCGATGCGATTTTTATTCAATTTGAAAATGCCGAAAATGTCTCTGCATGTTTCATCATCTTCCATCACGTTCGTGTTCCATCATGTATCTAGCACATTGTATAGAACTGCCTTATATAGCAAAATCATGCAAACTCTCACCTCAAAAATAGGATTGCCGTTCTCCGACAAGAATCATTTTGCATTGTCTCACAGTTGAGCCAGCATGCGGCCGAGGTACATCGAGGTCATCGATAAAGCCTGCCGCAGAGAACCTAATTTCGCTGATCTTCCACCGAGACCGGCTGCCCAGGCAGCTGCCCAGGGAATGCAAACGATATCCACATCCTGAGGCTCCAGCAGCCAATCACACCCCCTGAGCCAGGCGCAAGGCGCGCAAGGCATAAGAAGGCAGAAAAAGGAACAAACGGCGTACAATTCGCTGCACTTCCTGGATAACTTGGATAACGTAAGAATCCCAAGATTACTAAGAGCACTACTAAGTTGAGTATATAAGTATTATATAAGTTATATAAGTTATATAAGTTGTATACTAAGATAGAAAAGAGATCGAAATCAAAGCTCCATCCCAGCTCTCGGACCTGGTCGCCATCAACGTCTTCCCTGGATCTTCAGAACAGCTCAAGGTGCGAAGCTTGAAATCCCATGGAGCCTCCGAGATGGGCAGACTGGGTGGAACCAATGGAAGCAATGGAACCGGGAGATAGAACACGATAGAACACGATAGAACACGATAGAACACGATAGAACCATAAATGAACCATCAGTGGGAGGTGACTGAGGTGACACATTGTCATCATTGTCCTGCTATTGTCAAATTGGGAATGTCCAGCTTGCCCCAGCTGTCCCAAACGCACCAATCAGGAAGGTCCGGTCCAGATGGAAAATTCTGTACAGTGGCTATATGTCTAGGCTCCGCACACATCAACAACACAAGTTTGAAACAGAGGCCCGTGACCAAGCAACCCACACATTTGGTGATTCTTCGGCACTGGACATCTTATTTCAGCGTAGACAATTTGAGCCATGCCCAATTGACGTCCAACAAGCCCGTGTTTGAAAAACAAAATGATGAACATGCCAACAGTAGCAATTGACATGCCAACCACATCCGAGACTCAAACACAAAAAAGAACTTTCAATCCATTGGGCAGTTCACACACCCCAAGAACCAAATTGACTTCCACCACTTTCAACCTTTATAGGTTGCGCGCCTGCACTATCTTGTTCAACAGTGTCAACATCATGTCCAAAGCCTTCTTCCTGGCACCGGCATTCGACAAGTCTGAAGCAAGTCCTACGTCATGAAAATCACAACACCTCCAAGCGGGAAATCTAAGATTGGTCCACCTCTCAAGGTACGGGGAGTTTTTGTCTACGTGCCTGTGGTCAGGGATTGATATGGATTGAGACACTAATATGTTGCGCTTGTGTTCTCACTAGTTACTTATGGATACTTATGGATTGGTTGAGGGGGCAGAGCTTGCCAATCCCCACCTGACCCACATGTCCGCTGTTTCCCAGAAAATTCCTGCTTGGTTGGTTCATGTTGTGAGCAACCCAATTGAGTTGTTCAAACCCCAAACCTTCACAGTTCATTTTTGGACTGCAACATTTGCAACATATGTAAATATGCAGCAACTATGCAGTAGCTGTGCAACACCCTTGGCTCATTGGCCCCTTGGTTATGCAGTGCTATACAGTGCTCCAGCCTTTCAGACTCAGGAACGGCAGAGAGCTCTCGCAGTCCAACCAAGGCTTCTACTTGGAAACGAAGGCCTTTGGACAGATCCTGCGGACTGGATGGTCATCCAATCTCATCCAAAACAAATAGTGCTCATTGATCGGGGGATTATCATCCAATGTTAATATCTCTAAATACGGAATCCTGAACTGTGGTGGCCAGGCAATCGTGGTAAGCCCTTTCAAGTCCACTAGCAAGTCCATGCCTTGACAGTTCTGCAGAAGGCAGCCTGCCAGAAAAAAGTCTCAAACAATCTAAGACACCAACTGTACTTGGGTCATAATTCATTGTGCACCCCCAAAACACAACACGGTTGGTAAATTGTGACCCATACTCATACTCACTTCTGTCTCTTTGGCTAAGGTAAGCCCAAGGTTTTGACTTTCAACACTGCGTGCCGTGCCGCCTGACCACCACCCTCGGAGAAGAGCCATCGGACAAACTCACCGTACTGGATCTTCCCATCGCGATTGGCATCCGCCTGAATATGAAGTCATCAAAACATCTTATCTTCAATCCTAGCCTTGAGACGAAAATGAACTACATGACAGGGAATTTCAAAACAAGAATAATCCTACAAACCCGTTTTGGGTTTTTTGTTGGTCGTAGGGGCTTCAACAAATCACATCACCCACACATTCTGCAAAAAAACACGTCATTCCTGCGTGTTGGCACCATGTTCTCTTCAAGCTGTTTCGGAAGAGCGCCCACCAAACATTGCCACATCGACAACAATTTCGCCACCCATCCATTCACTTCAACATACAGTATATTGTGATGTTTTTACAAACCTGATAAAGATCTATATATATATGATAGACGTGTTGTGTGATATGCCTGTGATGCCTATTCAACAATTACGTGTGTGTATGTATGTAATTAATGTAATTAATGTAATTAATGTAATTAATGTAATTAATGTAATTAATGTAATTAATGTAATTAACGTAATTAATGTAATTAATGTAATTAATGTAATTAATGTAATTAATGTAATTAATGTAATTAATGTAATTAATGTAATTAATGTAATTAATGTAATTAATGTAATTAATGTAATTAATGTAATTAATGTAATTAATGTAATTAATGTAATTAACGTAATTAATGTAATTAATGTAATTAATGTAATTAATGTAATTAATGTAATTAATGTAATTAATGTAATTAATGTAATTAATGTAATTAATGTTATATGTATGTATGTAATGTGTATGTATGTATGTATGTATGTAATGTAATGTAATGTAATGTAACGTAATGGTGTGTATGTATGTATGTATGTAATTAATGTATGAATGTATGTAATTACTGTATGTAATGTAATGTAATGTAATGTAATGTAATGTATGCGTGTATGTGTGTATGTGTGTATGTGTGTGAGTGTGTGAGTGTGTGAGTGTATGTGTGTATGTGTGTATGTGTGTATGTGTGTATGTGTGTATGTGTGTATGTATGTATGTATGTATGTATATATGTATATGTGTATATGTGTATATGTGTATATGTATGTATATGTATGTATATGTATGTATATGTATGTATATGTATGTATATGTATGTATATGTATGTATATGTATGTATATGTATGTATATGTAGGTATATGTATGTATATGTATGTATATGTATGTATATGTATGTATATGTATGTATATGTATGTATATGTATGTATAGGTATGTATATGTATGTATATGTATGTATATGTATGTATATGTATGTATATGTATGTATATGTATGTATATGTATGTATATGTATGTATATGTATGTATATGTATGTATATGTATGTATATGTACGTATATGTATGTGTATGTATGTATGTATGCATGCATGTATGTATGTATGTATGTATGTGTGTAATTTGTTCTATAAGCTTTTTGTTTTTTGTATGCGTATAAAAACAGTGTATACATGTATACGTCTAAGTGGTATTGATTGTATCATGTGTATATATATATATATATAGCTTACATATATACATATACCTATCTAGAAAAAGTATACATGATGCATGACATATGTCTATAAATTAGCTATATATATATATACATATATCATATTTTATGTACACCATATATACATATATTATATAATATGTTTAATATGTCATATAATACACAATTAATACACTATAAGTATCCAGAAGTATCCATAAGTATGATTGCTATTCATAGATAGTCATCGACCCAGTCGTGCCGTCCATGGCTCTCGCCTCTCGGAGGATCTGATCCAAGCGCTCGTCTGTCCAGGTCACCTCGTCCAAGGCCTCCAAGACGCGGCCCAGCTCCTGGGGCCCGCGCTGAAGCCGTTGCCGCTGAAGCCATGAAATCTGGGGAACAAAACAACTGAAAACGATAGAAATCAATGGAAATCAATAGAAATGTGGGGTAGAATCAGGTAGAATAATAGAGTAGAGTCGGGGAATATCACTTGGCATCTGGGAATATGAATTGGCGGGCTTACTCTGGCTGCAAAATACCAACTGGAAACGGGGGGAAACAACCCATGGGGATGATAGAGACAAGAGGGATACGAAGCAACAAAGGTGAACACTGCCTAAATTGTGATCGTGATGGTAAAAATGCTCAACTGGCCAATTAGAATTTCCAACAAAAATTGGCAAAAAGGCTGATAGTCGAGCCACCCTTCCAAAGAGTTAGAGGAGTCATACAGTTTGTCATTCTAGGCTGCAGCAAGGATGGAAACTTAAGTCCTCCGCAACGGATTGCAATGATCCCTACGCAACCAGACCGGACCGTTCAACTGCAAATAACACAAAACCAACAAGACATTGGGCACTGCTCAAATGTCTGCGGAAGAGCAGCATACAACTGAGAAGAAGAAGAAGGAAAGAGAAACGAAATAGACAAATTCCTACTTGCAATTGCTCTGCCGACCTTAAGACCATTACTGTCACTGGGTTTCCATCAGCAGTCCTCTCTCTCAATCACACCATTTCCATTCCTGCGAGTCCAAGGGATTGCAGCTTCCAGAATTCTGCAGAAATACGGCTTCGAGGGATAGGGGTTTCAATCATCTACTGCAAACACAGCGATGAATCATGATGAATCCAATGCAAACGATGGCAAAACGTAACATTGAAGAACTATCACGTTTGGCCCGTTTGGCCCATTCAAAATCATCATATCCTGGGTCAGTATAGTTCCCTATCTTGCGCGCTTAATCTCCCCACGTTCGTCGGTCAATCCATTGTTGCGGCTGCTTCCTCCGCTGCGGTCCTGTCCAACTGCCGAAAGAGCTCTATGAGCCTTTCACCAGTCGCCATGAACACATCAATGCCGCCCAGCTCCGTCGGTTGCTTATGGTCCTGCTGTTTCGACTCGAGTTTTTGTCATTCCAATAGTTTTCAAGTTGCCTTTTTCAAGCTGCTTGGGTCCGGTTCAATTACTGCCAAGCCACTGTTATGCTCAGCAATCTACAGAAATCATGTGCGATCAGGATGTGCCTGAGATCGTCCTTTGGCTCTGCTGCAAAAGCTGCGTTATGAATGAGGGTCGTGCTACATGCGCCACATGATGACAAACGTCGTCATTGTGTGTTTCCTGTGCAAAATAACTTCCCAAACCGCGATAAGCTCTGTCTGGTTTGGTTCCAGATTTCCTGGGATGCCGCATTAGCAGTGAATATCAATGAATCAACCCATCAAAAGGTGACATACCGAATGGCTTGGAGCGGTGTTTTCTTCACCCTACTAGTCCAGCAGAAAAGGAAAAATATCATATCATATCATTTACTCCGGAAGGGGCTTCCATCTGTTTACAACTGGTTGAAGGGTGAAGGGCCAGCATATCCATGCATTGAACGCGTTTTTTTCTCAAGAGATAGGGGCAACATATCCGCGCAACCGAGCATCCGTTCAAGTTTCTCGAACAGACCACCAGCCGGGCGTCACGAGAATTGCCCGTATACCGTCCACAAATGCAGAGCTGCATCTGCGGCCGTGATTTTGGGACCCAACAAATCATGGCAGACTTGCCCATGAAATGGGATCACCGCCCAAAGCAACAATCTTTGGTGTAGACAGTGTAGAATCAAGAGGTGTGGCTAATATCTGATTCATGGCATTCATGGGTGATTCTTTTTCGAAGAGCTTTTGAAACGATGTTCCGTTTTGGTGACGCAGAGAGGCACTCCTATGACCAATGGGATCTGCTCAGGATTTCTTGGCTGCTGCCTGCGTGCAGCCAACGTGAATTTGGCATCTGGAAATGGCTGCTATTCACATTTATTCACTACAAGGGAACTGTTGACCAAAATTTACCAGAGAATGCAAATGAATGCAAATGAATGCAAATGAATGCATGAAATACGAAGAGGTCAAAAGAGGTTGAGGTCACCGGGAGTCCGAGAGTTCACTGTCCCGACAATTCGAAGGTCAAATTGCGCGTCCGTTCCCGAAGACTCCAACGTTCGATTTTCCACTGCTATATTTGTTCACCTGAGGGTAATCCAAAATTGCTGGTTTCAATGCTTTCAATATCTTTCAATACAGTTTTCGAGATGCTGGTCTTCAATGGACAAGTTTGGCACCGGCCTTGGCCAGGATCCGCCGTTCATTGGCATCCAGAATGGCCTCACACCCCGTCCCAGTGGCTGGATCTAACAGGATCACAGCCATGGTCCACATTTCACTGGGAAAAAAAAACGAAATCCCCACTGTGACTGTGTTTTCTCCTCGATCCATAGAACTCTACAGCTTCAATGAATTGGGTGACTTGCTTTTAATATCTTTTAATACTGTGCGTATTTATAGTGTGTTGTCCAACAACAATTTACCACTGAAATCCATTCAATTAAACCACTGTAGGCTACCACCGACATCTATCCCTGGCAACTTTCTGTTTATTCGTCACTATCCCATGCCTTGTAACACTTGTAACCAAAGTCAACCAAGTCTTGAAATGTTCCAACTCTAGTCTAAATTAGGGTTCTACTCATTCTACTCACCAAAAACATTCAAGAAAATTGTATCACGCTGCCGCCAAAGCAAAACCTCTGACAGCCACGGTCCACCTTCCGCATGGCAATGCGCTTGGGGGTCACCTCCAACTTTTCATCCTCCAGGATGTAACTCAGAGCCTCACCGGCACACAGGAAATGGTGATTCATCGTTCATCAAACAAGTCTGGGACTGATTTCATTGACAAGACCGGAGACGAGGTTGAGCTACCAGTTGGCCGGCCCGACAAAAAATGAAAAACAACTGGGATCAGCCAGTGGACATGGTTGGAAAATGATGGAGAATACCCATGTCCAGCATCAGCATCGATCTTGGCAGGGGTCTATATAAATATATACCATGCGTATGAAGATTAATATACCATACGTATGAAGATGAACACAAACAGAGGCACGTGCTAGGTCTCGAAAAAGATGGTGCATGATTGGGAAATGTAACATAATGCAACCATCATTTACAGCAGATGTCAGTGCTATTGTGGAGCCAACTCACAGTGGCCATACAAAACGTGACCTCTACTGACTCCCAGCCTCCTCCAGCCGTTTCTCCGCACAGGAAAAGTTGGCAGCAGTTTGGTATCCATCATGCTTCCTCCATGCGTCCACAGCATTGCAGTGCCCTACGACTCACGACGATTGATTTTCATTGTTTTTCAATCCTAAAATATGCCACCGTCAAGTTCACCAACATGATGGATTGCAGCACTCCTCCACTTCTTCTAAGAAACAATATCCGCCGACCCCTGCCGTCAGCAGGGGGAGCGCGTCAGAGGAGGCCTTACTAGCAACAAGATGCCAGAAGGGGCGAAGAGTTTGTGCAGAACGAAAGCCGGCTCCAGAAGGACACGAGCAGGGTGGCAGTTGGCAATGTAGAAACGCGGGAAAAGTCAAGGTTTGGAGCTAGTTTCTAGTCGGTTCAGAAAGTGACGTTTGGCAGTCTGGGATACGGGCCGCGGGCCCAATCCGCCCTTCACTGCCATGGTGTTTTAGCCCTGCGACACGGTCCTTGGACTCCAGCTTGGACCGAAGCGGTGCAGAACGAAAGCCGGCTCCAGGAGGACGCGAGCAGGGTGGCAGTTGGCAGTGCAGAAACGCAGGAAAAGTCAAGGTTTGGAGCTAGTTTCTAGTCGGTTCAGAAAGTGACGTTTGCTCCATTAGGACACGAGCAGGGTGGCAGTTGGCAGTGCAGAAACGCAGGAAAAGTCAAGGTTTGGAGCTAGTTTCTAGTCGGTTCAGAAAGTGACGTTTGGCAGTCTGGGATACAGGCCACGGGCCCAATCCGTCCTTCACTGCCATGGTGTTTTAGCCCTGCGACACGGTCCTTGGACTCCAGCTTGGACCGAAGCGGTGCAGAACGAAAGCCGGCGCCAGGAGGACACGAGCAGGGTGGCAGTTGGCAGTGCAGAAACGCAGGAAAAGTCAAGGTTTGGAGCTAGTTTCTAGTCGGTTCAGAAAGTGACGTTTGGCAGTATGGGATACGGGCCGCGGGCCCAATCCGTCCTTCACTGCCATGGTGTTTTAGCCCTGCGACACGGTCCTTGGACTCCAGCTTGGACCGAAGCGGTGCAGAACGAAGGCCGGCTCCAGGAGGACACGAGCAGGGTGGCAGTTGGCAGTGCAGAAACGCAGGAAAAGTCAAGGTTTGGAGCTAGTTTCTAGTCGGTTCAGAAAGTGACGTTTGGCAGTCTGGGATACGGGCCGCGGGCCCAATCCGTCCTTCACTGCCATGGTGTTTTAGCCCTGCGACACGGTCCTTGGACTCCAGCTTGGACCGAAGCGGTGCAGAACGAAAGCCGGCTCCAGGAGGACACCAGTGCAGAAACGCAGGAAAAGTCAAGGTTTGGAGCTAGTTTCTAGTCGGTTCAGAAAGTGACGTTTGGCAGTCTGGGATACGGGCCGCGGGCCCAATCCGTCCTTCACTGCCATGGTGTTTTAGCCCTGCGACACGGTCCTTGGACTCCAGCTTGGACCGAAGCGGTGCAGAACGAAAGCCGGCTCCAGGAGGACACGAGCAGGGTGGCAGTTGGCAGCGCAGTGTCGTCTCGGGTCTCTTTAGGATGCCATTTAAAGTTTCATACTGCGGTTACGAACGGGGGCTTCGGGTATGGGTCTTAAGTGCTAGAGCAACCCTTTAGGTCCCCAAGACACCTGGCCAATGACGAAAGCTCCTATTTCTTGAGCCATGAAAAAGTGTCAGAGCACATAGTTGTGCGTGTCATCCTGCAGGGGTCCATGCTGCTTGCATGTGCACAGTGCCAAACGCACATACAAATGGTTTGTTTAGGTCAGTTTCTGGTTTCTTTAGGGTTCATTTCATGCTTACGACACAGAGGCAGGCATGACCCTCCAGTGTCCAGGGGTCGGCGGCAGAGGGCGTAGCCCTTTAATATTACATAGTACAACTTATTGTTGGTTGGAGATTCTGTTCAACATCAAAATTAAGCAAAGCATGAGGGAAGTTCACGCATTATCTAGATTTTTCCCTTCAGTCCTGGAGATGTTGGTGTCGATATCATTCTGGCCGCTATTCTCGCCAAAGATCATTCCTGCACTGGCCAGGATGTTGTGACTGGCTGTGTCCAGCTTTGTCTCCTGCCTGGATAAACCTCAACACCCTCCGTAATGAAGAGCTTGCCCATGCGGGCAACCTTGCCACAGCCAGATTGGATCAATTCCGACAAGTTGGGTGAAATTCACGCCAGGTATTCAGATACCACCCTGCTTTCTTGGAGAAGTACTAATTAATTAGCTTATTGGTATGTCAGGCTCATCTTCTCTCCACAAAGAGGTCCCTGGAGACCACAGGTTGGAAACTGTGGCAACATTCTTTGTTCCTGGCTGTCACCCAAGCGTCAAGACCACTGGTTCTCAGGACATTTTGATTTAAGACCTCCGAACCACCCATCTCCCCATCTCTCTGACGTGAGTTCCAGAGCAAAACCGGCTCAGCGCCTTCCCCAAGTCCACCGAGGTGGAGATACCAGCAGTGTTGGCGATCAGTACACCGTTCCTGCCGCATCGTCTTTGGATCGGATTCCATGGATTCGCCGGAAATGAGGAAATGACCGATTAACACTGCGAACCAACAAAAACATGGATTTCACATGGATTTCACCAGCAAACATGGAAAATCATGGAAATATATGGAAGTGTTGCACCGTGCTGCACCTAAAAATAGGTGAGATTACCCAGAAATGGTTTGTCGAGGGAGTTGCACTGCCATTGACAGGGCATCACTGTGGAGGAATCCCCAGGAACCAAATTGTCTCAGACCGAAAAAAAACTTGGGCCTTGTGGGGCCTTGTGGTCCATTCTATCCCACACGATCCACACAAATTTAGCAGCTGCAGTCCTGTCTTTGGGGGCTTTAGGCCCCTCAGGTCTCAGTTCCTGGCCACTTGTGACACAAGGACAACTTTCGAGGTGCGAGGCTGAGCCAACAAGTACCAATCATATGGACATGATAAGCATACATAATACTTGTACGAACTGTAGACATGGTATGGTTCAAACTCATTGCACTTTTCAATACCAAAAAGCACCAATTGTGTTGTTTCTCTTTGTATCTCCTTTAGCCATAGCCAGAGAAGCATAGCCCATGGAAATACTGGCATCCCATGCTGGGAGGCCACCCCGCTGAGAGAACTTGGCCTTGAAGTCACTGACCACCGTGGCGGTTCCGCCTGAAATCTCACGCAGCCAACCTTGCCGTTGGGAGCCCATTTGATGGGCCAAAACCAAAAATATCTAAATACATGAGTCTCATGAGGCAAGCATGAGTCTGATGGGCATGGATCATTGGAAGGCCCTTGGAAAAGGGTGCTCCTGAAGTCTTTCCTTCCCAAAACAAACTAAAGTGTGTATGTATGTATGTATGTATGTATGTATGTATGTATGTATGTATGTATGTATGTATGTATGTATGTATGTATGTATGTATGTATGTATGTATGTATGTATGTATGTATGTATGTATGTATGTATGTATGTATGTATGTATGTATGTATGTATGTATGTATGTATGTATGTATGTATGTATGTATGTATGTATGTATGTATGTATGTATGTATGTATGTATGTATGTATGTATGTATGTATGTATGTATGTATGTATGTATGTATGTATGTATGTATGTATATATTATATTATACAATATTATACAATATTATACAATATTATACAATATTATACAATATTATACAATATTATACAATATTATACAATATTATACAATATTATACAATATTATACAATATTATACAATATTATACAATATTATACAATATTATACAATATTATACTACATTTTTTCGAAAGGAACTCATCGCATGTGTGTGACTCATGGAAAAACAATTTGATGTGTATCTCTTGCTTTCTTTTTGGGCCACACTGTCGTCTAGTGGATGAGTGGCGGTTTATCTAAGAAACACCAGCCCAATCAATTCATCAACATCTGCATCCGAGAGGCTTCTAAGACCAAGCATGGAGGCGGTAGAGGCCTTGGGTCACCAGCAATCACCAAGAATAGGGTCACCCCACGGTCACCTTTGGGGGAAGTGGGGGAGCACTGAACGACAAACTCATCTGGCCTCCAAGTGAATCGTCTGGCGATCGCCCGCCGTCTGCATATCAATGACCTTGGCGCCTCGAATAGACATACCTCGCAGCACGAATCGCACAATGTCACATCGAAAGGTTGTTTGATTGCCAGCAGCCAGTTGTCGAAAAAGTTTGGAAAAGTTAGGAGGCACAAAGGAATAATATAATAGTAAATAATAGTAACATATAGTCATATAGTCATATAGTGTCATATAGTCATATAGTAACTCTCAAACTGTTGCTGGCTACTGACTGTAGCAATTTCATGGCCATGAAACGGTCCATGACTTGGCTTCCTTGGTTCATATCGACCTGGCACTGCGGGCAAACCATTTGTGTCCAATGGATGCAACCATTTGGTGTATCTACGAAGCCAATGATGGTGTGTTAATCTTGAACCACCAACCGCCTGTAGCAGTTGGCTAACTTCACGCAGGGTGAACCATGCAAAAACAGCTCTAGATTGCGTGTGCGTGGTCTGATGGTGCTGGCATTCTCTCAATGTGGCACAAAACAAAATTGTTGACGACCCCAAAGTAGGCTTGTTATGGGATGCCCCCCGTCACAAATCATGTGAAATAACATGAAATAACATGAAATAACCACAGTGTGAAAAAAGAAAAACATGTGTCCAACGGGCCCGCCTCAATCTGCACGTCTTCCCAAGGCTCCAGGACCCCACCGTCCTCTCCTGGAACATCGGATGAAACCAGTTCCCAAAAAAATGCCCTGAGGCGAGACGAACACACCAACTTTTCTTCCGATAGAGTCTCTTCACATGGCTTTGGGTTACAATTCTGATCTTGGGATGAATATCTCCAGTGTGCACAACAAGGACTTTTTTCAAATGACGCACCCACTACTTGTTGGGATTGGAAACGAGTTCGACCGGAAGTTCGACCAATTCTGTTTTACCCCAAGTTTTTGGACTTCTCGGATAAACTCCTACTCCTTCAGGTTCCAATAGTTTTTCATTTGCCCAAGTGTTATCATGTGCGGTGTCCCAGCCTGTACTCTTCACCACACTGGGCGGTGACAGCGACATCTCGTAGCCTTCACGTCTCATCTCCTCGATGAGAATGCCCAACTGCATCTCACCCCGTCCGCGAATCTCGAAATAATCACGGTTGGGCGAAGGTGCAACTTCCTCAGGTTGTCACTGGATGTTGCGGGGAAAAGTGATTTGCTGGACATTGCGTAAGCCGCAAGCACATATTTCCACCCAAAATAATGGAAAGTAAAATAACATAAAATAACTAAAACAATCCGTAACATACCAACACTTTGTGACGTTCAAGGAGCAATGGCCGGATTGGTCAAGGCCTCTTTGTCTAAGCGCTCTCCCAGGGCATTGAGTGTGATGTATTTGCCATCCTTCCCCGCCAAGGGCGAGTCATTCACCGCAGCACGGACCGCCAAGATGGGAGGATCAATGGGCTGACACTCTACCGGTGGTACCTGACAGATCTGACCACATGGGATCTGGATCCACCAAGATGATCCCCGCAAACCTGGTGGTTGTCACTATGAAAGGAAATGAAAGGCCAAATTGATAGATGAATCAATGAAACTAACTATGCTATTTTTTTCACAGCCAACCGGCTCATGACTATACTGGCCAGCTAGACATGGGCCAGTTCGAGTGGAACATTGTTGCCTGGCTGCAAATAGCCGCTAAAGTTTACAGAAAAACCCTATAATATCGACTGATCATATCTGATCATGACATATCATGACATTATCATGACAAGTGGACCAAAAGCAGGAAGATCAGAAGCTCTCTTTCTGATCCTATCACAAGATTGTGGGCATTTTTTTTCAGCATCTCTGGAAACAACGTAAAATTCCATCCCATTACTCCTTAGACTTAGAGGTTGCATCCCAATCATGCCACCTAGCCTTAGCAACATCGCCATAGCCATCCCATGGTCAACTCCCACCCCGCACCTTGGCGTGGGACACCAAGGTCTGTGTCCAGCGGGGCATGAAGCCCGTGACCGAAATGGAGACGATGTCCCCAGCCTTGGCGCTCTTCACAGCCTCACGCGTCACACCCAGCACCACAGTGATCTCCTAGGCCATGGCCATGGTGACCATACCATGGCCATGTGGCCCCGAGATTGAAAGAACTGGGGAGGTGCCATTTGGAGTTGGAATAGTTGGAGGATGTTGGAGGTGACTTCACATGAGGAATTGACCGAAGGAAAATGTTTCAGCAATCTCCACTGATCTGATGGAGATAAAACTCAAAGGAAATGTGACGGAAACCGTGAAACCCAGACAAACAAACATCGAAACATCCGTATCCGTAAATTGATTTTGCACCGCTCCAGAGCTGGTTTTCCCTGGAACAAGGTTGAAGCGGCATCAAGCACCGTCAAGGCTCCTTGACTTTTCCAGAGCCCACCACCTCGCCGTTCAGGTTTTTGCCTTGCGAATCAGAGGGTGTTACAAGTAGCCCTGGACGCCAGAGCGGTTGCCACCAGATAGCATTTATTCGATTTCAAGCCTTGACGCTTCCAACAAGGTATTGAGATATCTAAGACAGGACATTCGGAATGGCGATTTATTCCTTTCATTATTTTCTATAGCATCATCATATAGGGTCATATGGCAGTGTGTCAAAACCTTGTACCCCTGGTGAACATCAAAATAGCTGGTAAATGGATGTTCATCCCCCTAAAAATGGTATTTATAGGTATTGATCCATACCCATATAGGGTCATATAGCATCTCGAATTGGTGGATGTGGTACTTCTGTGACCCAGCTTTTTTTCCCGCCAGGTTGCAGCTGATCTTGTCGCCTTTGTGGATCTGTCCACTGTGGATCTTTCCTGTCACCGTGGGCCCGAGGGCTGGGAGCCTGGCAGCATCTGGCAGCTGACACCCAAAAATCCCTTAAAAGGGATGCAGATACCCATGATATATCTATATCATCTATAGAAATGACCATATGATGATGGATTGTCATCTATAGATATTTCTATTGTAAATCCCAAAAATCCCAATCATCGATCTGAAATGGATTGAAATGGATTGATGAACCCATTTTTTGATGATCACACACACACTCACCGATGATGGCCCACAACCGTCGTGAGGAGTTCCCAAGTTGCCTGTCCAGCTGCGAAACCAGCATGGAAAATCCCTTGTTCTTCTCGTCTGCTGCGATGACTTCTGGATCCTCAGCATTGCAAACACCTCAAAAAACTTCCCAACAACTCCAAAAGGTTGCCCTGAAGCCCAACCAAAATCAAGGACAACAAAAAATATACACTATCCTTTCAATCAGAAACGAAAACACTATTACAGAACCGAGACACGACTTCAGCAGGTTCGGGTGGCGGCACCACGTCCCGAATCGTCTCATAAAGTGTCACCATATCCGTAGGTCGATTTTCAGATTGTGCCTCTTCCAGTGATCGAGCACAGAAGCCGGCTTTCCCTGAAGCGTAGAGAGTCGGGTATTCCAACCTGGACTGAGATGTTCTGAGGCATAGAGAATTGCAACGAAGTGGAGAACAACGGGAACAACCGAACTACAACACCTGATGTATGAGGACATATGAGGACACTACGCCATGACTACGCTTGAAGCCATCAAACAAAATGAACAGCCGCAACAAGTCTGTTTGAGTGGCAAGGTAGGAAAATGAAGTGAACCGTATCAAGATTATCAAGATAGGAAACTGCTCATCAGCGCTGGCCATCGTGGCAAAAATATCGAAAATGTCGTTCTCAACCTCTCCTTTGTCCCGCATCATGGGGCGGTCAACCTTGTTGATGACAACCAAAGGCCTCATCTTTGGGTGCTTCAAAGCCTTTTGCAGCACAAACTTGGTCTGTGTCTTGGGACCTTCAATGATGTCCACCAACAGCACTACACCATCCACCATCGAAAGGACTCGCTCCACTTCGCCACCGAAATCAGCGTGGCCAGGAGTATCTACAATATTGAAGACATAGCCGTTCCTATCTGCAAAACAAAAACAGGGTTGCTTGGAAAGTTTCTGACCAGGCCCTGAAATCAGAAAGTTTTTCAACATGTTTCAACTAACTAGTGTAACTAGTGCATCTCTGGAGGGCGAAACATCCCTGCGCAGCAGAAAGTCTCAGTCTTAGCGGCAAAAAATGTGCTACATCCCAAGGCTCCAAGAGATTCGGGTGGCCTTCGACAGAATCGTAATTCCTCTTTCTTGTTCCAGATCCTTTCCATGTCAAGCAAAATAAAAAATAAAATAAAACGTCGGAACAACAGCGAAAGTCAGCTGAATCCAATCACGCACTTGACGCGGCTGTTGTTTCGGAAACTAAAAAAAAATAGGAGAGCTTCCCACGGTGGCGGGGCTTCAAACAATTCTCGGAAAGATTGCTATACGTACTTATCTATATACTTGCTCTGACAGGATCTGCTCCTTTTCTTATTGCTCCATACTGAACTAATGACCAAAGAACCTTGTCAGTTCCTGGCGATGATTTGTATGTATACATGGTTCCATATATACATATATATATGTTATACATATATTACATGTACGCATAATTATTATAATTAGGTAGATACCTATATTCATAATATACATATACATAGATACAAAGATACATATCTGTATATATATTATATTATTATGTGTACGTGTATATATATATATATATTAATCATATGTAGATGTATCATATAGCCATACAGCTTCTCCAATTTCGCTAAACACCTAACCTCCCCATCCAGTGGAGCCTTGCTATCCATCATCCTCTCAGTCACCTTGAGGCCCATGCCACTTTGTTTCATCAGCTGATCCACCAAGGTGGTCTTTCCTCGGCTGAACTCGGGTCTCAATGGGAGTGTCTGCCAAAAGGAAGCACCGGATTGAGACCCGAACAGGGAAAGGGGATGAAAGTGACGACGAAAGGGGCTCATGATCATCATGACGACGACTATGATGATGACAATGCTCCTAATCGAGATGAAAATGAAAAAAATGAAGATAAAAACGCAGACGTCGATGAAGATCACAAGCCTGTACCTGCCCTCGAACCGTAAACCAGGGGGATTGAACCTGGGCTTGCCAGGGGGAGGGGGAGATAACATTGAAAGTTTCTAGCGATTGGACTCTCCGGCTGCCCACCTATTCCTTGCTAAAGCAAGGGCAACTTCAGCTAGCACAAGCTATATAGCTTTCGTATGCTTTCGTGATATTGCGTTTCCCAAACCTCTGGACCGTTTGGGAGTGGAGGAAACCATAGCAGAAAGTTTTGGACTCTCAGGTGCTTCAGACTGCTAAAGCAGAGAAAGAACGAGTACCAGACTTTCACCTGTTCGATGAATCGACACATGTTGCGCTATTGTTTGAATCAGTCAGAAACAGGATTTCGATATGACCCCACACAGCATCCCAGCAAGTTTCCATGGTCGACATGGGCAATAATCGCGACGTTGCGCAACTTTTCCAGTGGCGTTTCCTGCAAGAAATGTCACGTAACTTACCGTTTGGCAGTAAGGCGAACGTGCACGGCGTCAAGCTAAAGTATCAAAAGGCAAATCATCAAACTTCTTTGACAATACGACAATATGTATCATGTGACAATAATAAGTCAATAGGTGAGCTTCCAACCAGTCAGTTCACTGGCCAAGCATGATCCTCTGGAGCAACGTCCACCTTCTTATTGGGAAACCATCCTGGGCCTTCCTTCATCCAGTGTTTTCATAAAGCTTGGCTAGTTGCATCTCCATAGCCATATTGTAGTTGTTGCTACTAGCAGTTGCTACTGGCAAATGAGATTCAAGAATCTGCTAAAAATCCACAGCTCCTCAACGCTTGCAGCAAATCGTCGCTGCCAGTTGCACGGTCCGGGAGACAAAATCGCACAGGCGGGGTACCTCTCAAAACCCACCGAAACCACCAAAACCAGCGATTGCTTCCCTGGTTTCCATATTTTTTTCCATGTGCTTCCATGATGATCCCCCAATGCACATGGCCTGGGCGTCAGCTTGCACCGTCCAGCATAAGTTGCAGACACCCGGTGCAGCGACGCACGCATGGCTCAAAACCTCCCATGAACCCGTTTTATCTCGGGGCACTGGCTTGATCTGAAAACTGCAGGGTTGATCAAACCGAACGAACTTGCAAGCAAATGGGAGCAAATTAAGAAACTCAAAGTTGATGACGAATTTTGGAGCCACACCCCAGGTTTTGACCAAACAGCCAAACCCTTCTCAATACCTGCGGAAGGGAGAGGCATCTGAGCCTGGACGCCAAGACTTAAATAGCTTAAATCGCGCAGAAGATCTTTTCCAACTGCACGTAGCGAAATTGTTGAATCAAAGAAGCTTGCGCCTCCTGACAGCGAAGATGTTAGACCCATCTCTGCCAAGGAAACGCTGCAATTGCCGATCAATGTGGATCATGATGGATCATATATATATACATAGTTTCTCAAGTATGAATATGAAGCTTGTGAAAGCGTCCGTCCTGCATCATCTCTGGAAAGCACACTTTGTCACTGGCAGCATCCGCAATCTCGGCCAGCTTGCCCGCCTGCACTGCACCTCCAGATGTGGTCTGCCCGCAGTGGGGTCTGTTGGGATGAAAATGCCAACTGCTTGGTGCTCTTAACCGCTCTTAACCGCTCTTAACCTCCAAAACAAATGAACAAGTGGCTTGGAATATCTTGGGATCAACATCACAACTCTTAAGTCTTAAGGATGGTGAATAAATGTTCGAAATCATCAACCAGGCAATGGTGTGTGCGAATGACAATGCTACAATGACTACCCAAAAAGCTGCACAAACCCATGCTTGAAAACCACCTCACAGCAACGTAATAGCAGGAAAGCATAAACCTGGGCCAGCCCTTTCTTTCTGACTTTCTACAAACGAGACCAAACTCAGGTCATCTCAGGTCTTTGGGCTGCTCTTACGAAAGTGTTGATCTCATCTCCATTTGCGTTGCCCAAAAATCCAATTTTTCTGCACATGTCAACACCAATACACAGTTCCCACTCTCCAGGGCCTTCTTTCCGCTTGGCCAGTGCCAAAGCCACCTACAAACTGAGTCCAGCGATTATGCTGGTGTTCAAAACAACACTTCCATGTAATGCAATTGTCAATGTGTTTAAGTTGATGTCTCTTATAACACTGTTGTTACAAACACACATGGAAATCCAGAATTCATGTGTTTGAAGTCTTTGTGCATGCTTCTCGCATTTTGGTTTCGCGACATGTCGAAAACTAGCACAAATTTCTCCTCATAAGGGAATAGAGCTGCATTTTTGTGATCTTTGTGATAGTTAAGTAGTTGAATCTTCGAACAAGTTCGCTGATTCGCAAATAGCTTGCCCAGACTGTTGCAGTTTGTGCAACGCTTTCCTTGTAATTATCCTACATGCTTGCATGCGTTTGATACATTGGGACGAAAAAAAGCACATCGTCTCCTGCTTTATAATGTTTTATCTGTCAACTTGAGGCCGGGGGTGGATGACGAAAGCTAGCGGGGTAGGAGAAAGAAGGAAGGGAAGAGGTGAGTTGCGGAGGGACTGTCATCATCGTGTCGCGGCATTGTTCGTCCCAACGAGGATGCAACAATGATATATGATACGTGAAAAATCACGTGATGTCCTTGGGGAGCCCCGGAATACTTGCTAAAGCAAGAAGACTCTAGCGAGCTGACGCCACCTTTCGTGATAATGCCAACAATTGCCAATAATGATGAAAAAGTAAGTGAATAACGATGATGATGATGATGATGATGACGATGACGATGACGAGGACGAGGACGATGACGATGACGATGACGAGGACAAGGACGAGGACGATGATGATGATGATGATGATGATGATGATGATGACGAGGACGAGGACGATGGCGAGGACGATGGCAATGATGATGATGATGATGATGATGATGATGATGATGATGATGAAGATGAAGATGAAGATGATGATGATGAGATGAGGATGACGATGATGATGATGATGGTGATGATGATGATGACGATGACGAGGACGATGGCGAGGACGATGACGATGATGATGATGATGATGATGATGATGATGATGATGATGATGATGATGATGATGATGACGATGACGATGACGATGATGACGATGATGATGATGATGATGATGATGATGACGATGACGATGGCGAGGACGATGGCGATGATGATGATGATGATGATGATGATGATGACGATGATGATGACGATGATGGTGATGGTGATGGTGATGGTGGTGGTGGGGGGGGTCCCCCCCTTTCGCGTGAAAAATCACGTGATGTCCTTGAGCAGCCCCCGGAATACTTGCTAAAGCAAGAAGACTCCAGCTAGCTGACGCTAGCTTTCGTGATTTGAAGCCCAATTTGTCGACTTCCAGGCACCTCCCAGCTCTTGCTGCGACACAGTGCCGCAATGGTTGCTGCGGTCGATTGTAGCTGCAGGAGGTGTCCTGCCGGGGATGGGAAACAGCAACGAGCAGTGCATTCCCAAGGTTCTATGCAGGCCGTCTCCAAGAATCAGCACATAACCTGGAAACAAAAGAAGTCCCGCTTACACACATACGCATATGTAAAAAAATAAATCATATAATAAATATATATATCTATATTATATGTGTATACTAAACATATGTATAATATATATATATATATGATATGTGTGTGTAATTACATGTACAATTAGGTTTACATACACGTACCGTATCTTCCACCCAGAAGTCTCATCTTCGCCATAGAGAACAGCTCGCCTGCATCTCCCTGATCATAGAGCCACAATGCCCACTGCCATTGATTGACTTCTCCGCAAGCATTGATCGCTGAGCAGTAGCTGAAGTCATCCGGAGGCGGGCCGTAGCTCCCTAAGGCCCAAAGCAACCACAAGGCCTGGCAAAAATAGGACGAATCATGACGAATCGACGAAGCAAAAGTGGAGGATGAAGCCATGATAAAGCTTCTGAACTCTCCCAGACCAGGGTTTTTGAGGCACATCTTGCGGGAAATAAAGTCGCTATTCGAGCAAAAGTCTCCCACTTTGTGTTCGAATCCCTTCCACAAAGTCAAATCGAGTCAAACCTCTCTATCCAAAGTTTCAGTTAGCAATCCACAGGTTCGTCTCCATGCACCTCTTCCCATTTCTGGCCCTTCTCACATGCCTCAAGTCCAAGAGAAGACGATCAATGTAGCACCATGCAGCACCATGCAGCACCATGCAGCACCATGCAGCACCATGCAGCACCATGCAGCACCATGCAGCACCATGCAGCACCATGCAGCACCATGCAGCACCATGCAGCCAGGTCATTCTGTTCGGCATGCCCTGAGTTGCTGGCACTGATCGCCGCATTGCACAAAATCAAATCCGGCTGCATCTCCTCTCCAAACACTAAGCTCTTCAAGTGCTCTCGGCATCTCAAAACATATCTGGCGAATCTCTGGTGCTCTGAACCCCAATGGAGAATTGAAGTTCCTGGATTGCAAGCAACTGTCACTTCTTGAGAGTCTTTACTCTTGAGACATCTTGAGACTCTTGACTGACAAATGAGGGGTACTGAAAAGAACTTCAAAACATGGTGGTCTGTCCTCGCTCTTCACTTCGCCCCAGGACAGCTCATTGAGCAGGACCAGGGTGAGTTGCCACTGCCGGCCCTTTTCACAGGCACCTTGGAGTCTCGGAGATGCTGCAAAAAGATCACGAAGCATGTTTCAACACATGACTTAAAGCATGACCAACATCTGTGGATTCATCTCTCAACATCTCGCAACCGCCATCTGCCATAACTGGCCATAACTGGCCATAACCCATCCAAGTTCTCCCACGCAAATACCAGAGAAAGTGGCGGCCAAAGCACTGATCAAGGAACTGTAGGCAATCACGTCAGGTTTCAACCTGTCACCATTCTGTCATCATTCTGTCACCATTCTGTCACCATCTTTTGATTTGTATCTCATCAGTTCTGATCAGTGGAACCTCCTTAATTTTTGCCAAGGAAACATAATGAAACAAGGTCTGGATGTCTCTGGTTCAGACGAGGCTCCCGTAAAGGAGTTGCATGTCATCCGACAAGCAAAGCGCCTGAGGAAAAAGCAAAGTGACACTTGGAGACAAAGCTGAAGAAGTTCTGAAGAAGTTCTGAAGAAGTTCTGAAGAGCTAAGATGAGCTGAGAGCTGAGGCTGTGGCCAGTTCCCAGTTGTGTCCAAACGCACAAGCGCTAATTGCAGCATTGAAGCTGATGGTACTTGGTAAAATTTCTTGTCGCCTGGCGCACTCAGTCACCGCCTCAACCGCCTCAACCGCCTCAACCGCCTCAACCACCTCAACCATCACGTGATATAAGGAAGTGATTCAGACATACTATGCCATTAGCCATGGTGTACCAAGAGATGGGTATGGGTATGGTTCCAATTTCCTGACCCCGAGATGAACCACTATCAACATGTGTCAAAAAATATTCAACCATGACCAACATTGACCAACATCTCTTTGCACACTCTTACCATCTCTTGGTTTGCTGTGCAATTTTCACTCATTTTCACTCATTTTCACTCACTTTCATCAATGGTTCCCTATGTTCCCCTCGCATCTCCGCATCTCGCATCGCCTCATTGCTTGGAGGACCTCAAGAGCCTGTTCCCATGCCACTTTTTCACAGGCGCCGATTGCAGCACTGTATCCGATGGTGTCAGGCCTTGGCCGACGCACGGTGACACATGTGACACAGTGAAACGGGGTGGAAATGGGCAGTAAAAAGAAACAGAAAGAAACAGGTCAGATGAATGAGCGGATGAAAGTGGGAGATTGCATATTGATGCATATTGCACATGGCCCCACGTCACGCTCCCTCCTTGTGCCCAAGTAACTCGAGCTCCAAAGATGGAGCAAGGAGAAGAAGGGAAAGGCTCAACTGCCAGGTCCTTCAATGCAGAAGGACTGCCGTTTCAAAACAACTGCCGTTGTAAAACGTTGTAAAACGGGTGTGAGGCACACAGTGGAAGCTTTTAGTTCTTTTAGCAGTTCGGATCGGATCTGTTCAAAAGTTCTCCAGAAAGTCTCAGAACTCGTGCACTCAGACTCAACCCCAGTCGCCTCGCAGCCGAGCCAGACATCTGTGCACAAGCCTGGCAGGTTGAACAGGTTTGATATCGACCGGCTTACATCGTTCCCGATAAAGTACCATGTTCCATCTAACCGTTAGCCGACCATCACTTCTGGATGATATCATGATATCTATGATATTTTCATTCTGGGTTAATATCCACAAGTGCTTGATCCATAGCGCGCTCTTGACAGAATCAATACCCTTTGAAACTATTCCAATAAACGGTTGGTCTATCACGGTTGTTCATCAGTCCGTTGTTCCTGGAACAATCCCATAGGCATGTGGGCGTCACCATGGCCAACAACTGTTGCGATTCTGGGCAGATTTATGGTGTCAGGTAAAGACTCCACTCATTTCTCCGACCAAATCTTAAATCCCACTATCTCACCTTTTCTTGTCCGCTCTCTGTCTGAGATCAGCTATGCACAATGGAAAAGACTGTTATTGCTGCCCTTGAAACTCGGCCAGGGTCCGCGTTTTGGGGCCACGGAGATCTGCAACCCATCAGCTGGGCGCAAGCAGCAAACCCGGTTTCTGTCCAGATGTGTGCCAGATATGCTAGTGTCACAAGGTTATCATTCCCGCTGCTGTCTGGTAGTTAGTAACTTCAATAGGTATGGTTGGCTTGCGTCGGAAGAGCGGGCAGCCAAGAAGCCATCAAGGGCGGATTCAGCCGGGTTGGCAAAAGTTGGATGTTTGGACTTTGAACGTCTTTGGACGTCTTTGGGCCTCAAAAAGAGAGAACTCAACATAATTTGACATCTTGGGGGTTGCCATTCCAAGGACATTCGATGAGAAGTGGGAGGAGTTGTTTGACAAATGTCCGTTCATGCGCCCCGACAGCTAGCCGCCCAAGATGTCAAATTATCTTGAGTTCTCTCTTTTTGAGGCCCAAAGACGTCCAAAGACGTTCAAAGTCCAAACATCCAACTTTTGCCAACCCGGCTGAATCCGCCCTTGATGGCTTCTTGGCTGCCCGCTCTTCCGACGCAAGCCAACCATACCTATTGAAGTTACTAACTACCAGACAGCAGCGGGAATGATAACCTTGTGACACTAGCATATCTGGCACACATCTGGACAGAAACCGGGTTTGCTGCTTGCGCCCAGCTGATGGGTTGCAGATCTCCGTGGCCCCAAAACGCGGACCCTGGCCGAGTTTCAAGGGCAGCAATAACAGTCTTTTCCATTGTGCAAAGCTGATCTCAGACAGAGAGCGGACAAGAAAAGGTGAGATAGTGGGATTTAAGATTCCAAGTTGGATACCAAGCAACTGTACAGCAACAACCAACCACTTTGCCCCACGGGACTCAACAAAAATCAACAAATCAAGAGGGCAGAGCTCACAACATGGACATGTTCAGCCTTCTCGCAAGCAGAGCTGGCAGCATTCAGGAGAACCAGACTCGGCTTGATGCCATCCCTTCAGGGTGAACCATCAGTAAAGGTGGGGATAGAATTAATGTGTAAGCTAAATCAGCATTATCTCTGTACATTGTGTGCGTGTGCCGTGCCTAACCAGCCACAAATGAATTGTTATCGGGCAAAACAAACCCTCGGCTATAGCTGCAAAACCCCCTTTCACCTTTGGCCCCACATTCCTCAAAACCCCCAAACAACCTCAAAAACGTGTGCCTAGAGTACAACAACAGCAGAATCATTTCAAATAGCTTGACTCGAGGTATGGCTTACCAGGTAAGATAGGTACAAATAGAGTAAATAGAGGAGCAAACCTCATTGTGTCTCATGTTTCGTGCTGTCTCGTGTCTGAAATCGGTCCGCTGGGCCTTCTGAGCTGCGAGATCAGCTCGAAGCCTTGCAACCATTCACCACAAGCCTTTTCGCACGTGGATGCCTGGCAAGGAAGGACTGCTTCAAGGCGAAGGAGTTTCTTCACATGCTGCAATCAGAGCTCAAGATGACCAGCTGCAATCAATCAAAATTTATAAATAGACACATTTCCATACATTTTCTATCATTTCTTGATTATCATGAATCATGACATGTCTTCCGAAGATTGATTTATGCAGAACTACTGGAACTAATGGGCTGTTCCCTATGAGTGTTGGAATCAATATTGGCATCTGAGACATTGCTGGTGCTGTTGGGCCCTGAGCAATGTCAACAAGCCATAGGCGCAACTGCACCGAATCCCACGACATTGGGTTCCAATTGGCCTGACACAAGCCATCTTTGGATACATGCAACGCAGGTGATGCTTCAGTCGAGACTTCACTGACTTCACTAACTGTCCGAACAGTTTCTCTGCTTCCGCCCTCACAACGACAAAGAAAAAGTGCAGCAAAGGTGCTCCCACGTATGTCCTGAGGACATCTGAGGACATCTGAGGACATCTGAGGACATCTGAGGACATCATACAGGAGATCTGCTAGTGGAAATACAACATGGATCAAATCAGATCAAATTTTCAAATCGGATCAACATGGCTGAGCCTTTCGCCACCAAAGCTTGTACTGCACTTGGCCAATTCTTGTTTTTTTCACCTGGTGTGATGTGTGCCAGAGAGGCGAATAGACAAAGCTGATGGGGTTGGGCTCTGTAGCACACATGCGTGGGGATCATCTACCATCCCTGGATGAAAAATCCCCTTTAACCAAGCAGGCGATCATGTTGGTAAATTCGCTTGTGAGCTTTGGAGACGCTCTTCGTTGGTCATTTTACCGCCCCTCTCTCTCTCTCTCTCTGTCGATTAGATACCCATCATTTGACAAAGGTTGGAAGTCCCATTATCCAAAAAACAAAGATCTTTGCTCTGGCTACTTCTGGGCTTCTGGGCATCTGAGCTGAATAAGGCCTTCCGAGCTTCCGCGCGTGCACTGACAGCAGACGTAGCACTGATGATACTCGGCCTAAGCTGAGCCAAGTTGAGCCAGGGACCCTTGGGATCACGGCCATGCTCGTTCGAAACAAATTGAAACCTCAATTGTCGTCAATTGTCGTCACTTTATACCCCAATTGGGTCTATGAATTTCCGATGTATTGTGGACAATTTTGCCAATTTTGGGACAAAGTGAGCAATGTCTACCTGATTCTGCGGAAGATTCAGCTGAGGAAAGCTCTCAGGCGCCGACTCAACACCTTCCTGCCGTAGAGTTAGAGACACGTGCAAAGCTTGGGACCAAAATGATGCCCTGGGCGGGGGGGAAAGGTGGCGAAAGCTTTCGCAGCTTTAGCCACATTTGGAATGACATGGAATGACTTTAGAAACCGTTTCAACAAGAATGATGTAAAGAGTCTAAAGAGTATTAAAAAGTCTGCACATTCCTGGCTACAGTTGCGTTTACAACAAATGTTTTGGGAAGCAAAGACTGGCCACTTGGCATCAGGAAGTCGCATGCGTGCGGATGCCTTTGGTCAAATTTTCATGTTCACTCATTGGTATCATTTTGGGCCGCACAATGACATGACCCATCACTGGCTTCACCAAAAATCTGAAACGCTATCAAAGGCCTCACACAGGCAGCAATAGCAGCGCCAAAGGTGAAGACATTGGGCCTTTGAAATTTCGGCTTTAAGCAGTGCTCCAGAGAAAAATCAGGGTTTATAGGATGAATCGACATGAGTCAACTACGCCAGTATGATAGGTTCTTTTGATGAGCCGTTGATGCCAGTTCGGGTTGCGACATCTTTTAGAACCAGTACAGGGGTGGAAATGGGTCATAGAAATTATAAGTCGATACAATCTATATTGCTATATTATCTCATATAACCCATATGCTATATATTCTATATCGTATTGTGTTATATCATTATATATATATACACATCATATCATATATGTAGATAGAATATGAATAATTACCAGCGAAATGCCTTGGGTAGTTGCAACTGGGAGGCCCGCTTTCGAGCTAAGGCCAGCACTGAAGGCCTCGGAAGTTGAACAGTGTTAAAAATGTGCTAAATACATCTACATAATCTACATATAAATATCCGCATAAATATGCATTGAAATCATTGCAATGCATCTAAATATGCACAATATAAATTCTGATAATTCTGTAGCAACAAGGACCAAAATCTGGTCACTTGGCCGAGACCGGAGATGTAAGGGCTGGACTGCTCTTGACCTCAGGGAAAGAATGAATCCGTTCGCCCCTGTCTGCACCATCAAGACACTTATATATTCACTTGCCCAGACCGAGACGCGCACCAAATCTTCCAAACCATCCAACACATCCTTCCAACGCAAGGTCTTACCCCACGAAGTGAGGATTCCAGTGGCCCTGGCAAGTCACCATCCCAGGTGGCACGTGTATCACGTGTATGTGCAGACTGACTTGGGCAAAGAATTGCCAAACTCTGCCTGATTTGGCAATCTTCCGCCCCGACCGAATCTGGGGGATAAAACATGGTGCAACGGAAGACATGTCCGCAAGGTTGTGCACCTCTTTAGACGGCCTTCATGCCATCCAGGTTGGGCCGCACGGCCGCCACTCATCAACCAGTTTCTGCATCTTGCAACTAACCAGATTCGAACATGTTTGTTGCTCAACTGGTTACACCATTTTCGCTATCGAATCCAAACATAGAAAGAATATGATATGTGTTTTTGTGGGGTGTCCATATTTGATGTGTATGAAACGACAGCTGACACTCCGATATCAAAATGTTTCAAGCCTTGAAACGTTCGTTAGCCAGCGTATCTACATCTCCTTCCAAAACGCCCTGTTTGGTTACTGTTGAAAACACAAACATATCATGTATATATATATTATGTAATATATAAAATATATTCTATATTTTTATGTATTCTCCAGAACCTTGAACACAAAGGCTACAAAAACCACCAAGGCACAACAAGTATATAAAAGTTGCAATTGCGGCATGTGTTTGCTCTCCATGGCACAGCACATGTTTACAACGGTCGGAATCCTGTTTTCTGTCGCAAGTACAACAATCTGAAATTCGCCAAAATCAAAACAGATACACAAAATGTCAAGGTTGTCACTGCTCTTGGCAGATCTGGGTATTTTAGTTGGACACCTCTTTGGATGCGCAACAGGACAAAGGCAGAAGTGTGAAACTGCAAGACATTTACCTGGCACAGAAACCCTTCAACATTTCAGGCAAACACATCAGCATGGACAATCCTGAGGTGATACATCTCAGGAAACCCTTTTGCAATGTATGGATTCCCATCCTTTTGCAAAGCCTCAACATCAACGCCTGCACAAGTGTCGTTCCGGTATACGCAATAGGGACTTGCATCAGCGGATGGTTTTTGTGGGCACAATTCGGTCACTTCTCCGTATTGTCGGCCCAATCGTTCACCCAGAGAATCTAAGACGGTCATCCCTGATTCCAGATTTTCCAATTTTTCCATATCTTCAGAAGTTTCCACTTGCCCAAAAGGGGCAAAACCATGGGAATCCAGGCGCGAGTTGTCTGCATAATTCACGAAGATCTCAGTGGTGAAACCCAGGGCACAGTAATCTGTGGCAGTGCAGTTCGGCCGCAATGATGCACATGGGTCCTGACCATCTCCTTGTTTACACAACACTGCGTCCATAGAAAAACTCACTCGTCCTCCGGTGTTTGACTTCAATGCAGGTGCAGTGGCGTTGCTCGATTTGAACTTGGCCCAAGCCTTATCCACTTCAGGCATCCCACTCAAACCAAACTGACTGACAAAGCGAAAACTTGAATTCACATACACATTCCTGTAGATCGCGATGTTTTCCCACCACTTCAAACTGGAGATTTGCCAAAAACGTTGTGCATAAACCGGGGCCCACTCCCGGAACACACGAATCGCAAATTTCTGTCCATTGGCCAAGTGGAACTGGACCACGAATTCTTTGGGCGGCATCGTGTCAAAGCAAACTGGGGAACCTGGTGGTGCCTTGGCACATTGGATCAGTTTGTCTTCCCTTTCGGGGGAATTTCCATCACTTCGTAAATTCATAGACAAACTCGAAAAAAAATCATTTTCACACGACATCTCGCGTTCTTGATCGGATCGAACACACACAATCAATGTTAGCACTATGCAACATCTCCAGTTGAATGAAACCATTGCGAGCCACTGGGTTGGCAGGATCAATTGCCTGCAGATTTTCACTCTTGAACCACGTTCAACCCGGTCAAATAGCGGGACAACAAATAAAACATTCCAATCATCGCTCACATTTTGTCAGAGTGGCAATACTCATTTGAGAGCACTGCAAGCAAAGCAAATTTTATAATTCCCGAACCATATTTTGATCACTGACTTGGTGTGATTTTAAATTGTTGATTTTTACCTATATACCGTTATTTTATATATATTAAATATATATATATCTATCTATATGTCTAAATACATGTCAATTTTCAATCGGAAATTCACCTCGCTTTGCATTTTACCTTGGGGTCAAACCGGCAAGAGTTTTTTGCACGCGAACAGTACTGTACATTTGTTCAAAAAATTGGTTGAACACAGAAAATGACAAATTTATTCTCACACGCCACTCTTCTGAGAACTTTAAAGCTGCTGATGCTGAATGAATGATTGCACAGAGTGACAAGGAGGTCGACATCAAGCATCTATTTTCACAACTGGGCTGTTGTTGTCAGCCATCTTGGCTGCGGGTATGGCGTATTGCCACTGGTCCTGAAATGGTGAAAGTAAGGTGAAAACCAAGTCGTCCATTGACCACAATGTCAAACAGGAGGATGTAGGGGAGGTGGTGGGTCTCCGCAAAAATTAACACAAGGGCCCACCCGCCCTCCACTTGAACCAATATGCAGAATCGTTTGAATTGCAAGACAATTCACGTTTGTGAATAATCTATTGTCACACGTGACTTTAAAGCTGCTGAGAATTGATTGCACAGAGTGACAAGGAGGTCGACACAAGCATCTATTTTCACAACTGGGCTGTTGTTGTCAGCCATCTTCCCCATCTGTTCATCCACTGACAACAACAAGTTTCTCAAGCAATCACTGGCTTTCATCGACACATCTGTAAAACCCAGATTCCTCAAAATTGTTGGATCTCCTCTGGACGGGTCGTCAGCCAAGTTACTGTAGGAGCTCACTCGAGATATCCAGCATAAGGTGTTTGTTGTAACTTCAATTTCAGCAAAAACTTGAGCAATTGCATCCACTACGCTGTTGTCTGATTTCCCTCTGATTAAGCTGAACTTCGTTCCTTCATTGTCAACATACAAGAAGCTCTTCTTGTCTGCAATGAACTCGGCCCACAACTTGTACGCAAGGACTGCACAAAGTGATTCAGCTTCAAAAATTATTTGCTTCTTATTGGGTTCTCCCAATACCCTCCGTTGCTCTTCATCAAGTTGGCATGAGAAAAACAGCCTTAGGTCTGAGGTCGCGTCTACCAAAACTCCTCCAATGCCGCAAACTCTATCTCTTGCATCCCTTTCGTAGCAAGCATCAGTTATGATAACCACAGAATGTTTGCTTTCACAAAACACTCGCCTCGGTGTACCTGAGTTCAACAGGCTTGTGAACAGTTTAAGAAAATTTGCTTCTCTCTTCTGTATCTTGGATCTCCTTTTGCATGCAAAATCGCGAAGTGTACCAATGCAACGCTTGCCTGTACGACCATACAGTTGTGATTCCGCAAACTGCATCCGTCCTCTCAGTTTCTGCGCTTCAACCTGACTGATATGGCCTTGCTCTAAAATCCTGTTGATCTCTGCAGTTATTTCCAGAACTCTCGCTTCAGTGTTGTAAACTGCACATACACCAGAACTCGACTCAGTTAAATTGAAAACAACTCCAAGCGCTTCACATTCCAGACCAAACGGCACACACTTTCTTCCTTCCTCTGCAAATGCCCAGCCTAGCAGCTTGAAAAGTGATGACGCAGCGAGCTCGGAGCTTTTAGCCAGCTCTGGCTGACTCAAAACTATAAAATCATCAAAGAAAGATGACCACATGAGCTTGCACCCCACTGTACCTATCCACCAGACTGCTCTCGCTAAGCGAAGGAAACTATGCACACTCCTTATAGCCCCAAATGGCAACACCTGAGCTTGAAAAACCACCCATTTGTTTTCTTCCGGATTGAAAACTCGGATGTATGCAAACTGTCTACCTTCAGCGTTCAATCCGACTTGTCTGTAAGCCGATGCCAGGTCAAAAGTGCGAGCAACAAGCTCCCTTTTTGCTTCTTCCTTTTCACAACAAGCAAACCAGTGAGCTACCGACGCGCAAGCAACGTCAACTGTGTGAAGCACCGGGGATTCCGTAACCAAAACTGTTTGATTGATGGATGACTCACTGTAGTCGTCTATCAGTCTCACCTTGTGCTTCTGCCGTAATCCAAATCTCTTCGATATCGGCGTGTCCACCGCCACTTCAGAAGGGTCTAACGGGCCCACTAGCCACCCTTTGTCTCGCTCTTCCAGGGTCTGACGCCAAACTTCAGCGTCAATCTCGATGTCTCCTGAACCTTTGCAATCTCCAAATATTTGAGCTCGACGAAATTCAGCTTGTTTGCGTAACGCATCAGTGGTTAGTAACGCCGGGGTGAACTTGAACGGCAGCATACCAGTTTTGGGAACTTCTCCAATCAGAGATACTCCATCGATCAGTTCTTCCAGGACTCCCGGATCAGGATATTTGTAGTAATCCAACATCTCTTTAAACAGTGCCAACTTCTTTCCTTTCACTGCCTTTTCCACAACAGGATCCATAGACTCTCTAAGCGCCAGCTCCTCTGGTTGTAGTTCTTTTGCACGCTTGTGCCAAAACTTGAAAAATTCCAGTCTATGTTTTGCTACTGCTACTGCTCCAGCTCTGGCACAAAATTCAACTGTCTCTGCAAGTTCACACGGAAGGGCTAAGGCTGGACTCATTGGGTGGCTAACAGCACATGCTTGCTCCAAAAATTCTTGTGGCTCCCATTGAATTCCAAAAACTTTGACCGCATCAAATTTGAAACAGAAACTTTCTGCTAACACTGCCAAGTCCAAATTTACTCCCCAGGCTTGTAATTCTGCATGCAACCGCTCCAAAATTTCAGGTTTGTTCTTTCCCGGTGCCGCTGCCAAACACTTCACGTCCACTTTGAACCCCACTTGAAAAACGTGCAGTTGTTTGCAAGCCTTTGAAACTGAAAAAGTAAGTGGCCAAACTAAGGCTTCATCTTCGAAAAATGCCACCAACCTCGATTTAAACGGAGGAACAAGAGGAGGAAGCTTCAACGTTGCTGTCTGCTCCATCGTTGCCGCTCTTGCAGAGTGTTGCAATGATGGCTGTGATTGAAACTTCAATCCTTTCTGCAAAAGTTGAAGAATAAACGCGTGCACAATGGCTTTACATAATGCTGGTGGGTAATGAACTTCCAGTGAAGTTGCAAAAACTCTTTTGGCACCTTGTTGTACGACTCCCCAACTGTCGTGCTGATGATTTCCTGGACATACAGCATTTATGGTATGGACTTCCGGAAAGTTTGCTGTCAACCTGGTCCATTTTGGTCTCTTGCTGCCATATCCACAAGCTTGATGCTCCTGAAAGTACAAATGCTTTGCTTTGTCCGACTCACTCCAAACAGTTGTCACCCAAAAGAGGCTGTTGCGAGGGTTTTCCAACATGAACAACTTATCCAGCAAGCAACAAAGTTCAAGCACTTCCGCACAAAAACTGTACAGCACATTAGCAGCGCTTACCCTGACCAAGTCTAAACCACTTAAAGTGGATATGCCATCAGGTTCCTCAAGAGTGCGCAAAGGTTTTGGAGGATTCATCCCAGGGATTTTGATTTCTCTTGCAGCACTAGCTGTGCCGCATGGAGGTGCCATGAAGACTCCCTTAACCGCAGGATGTTAAATCCACTGAAGCACTGCCTGCTGATCTTCATGCTTGGTCAAATCCAAAGGCACTATAGCAACCAATGCTCCAGGTGTTCTTGTTTTGTCCACTGCGATTGAATTCACAAAACCACATTGTTTAAAACAAGCAGTCACGCCACCTGTCCCTGCAAACAGCTCCAAAATGATGCAGTCTGCCTCAGTGAAACCTGTGAGGCTTACGTCAAGTCAGTCATTTGCTTGGCGCGGCATCTCCTCTTTGTGCGCAACACAAAACTGGTGACTCTTGAAACAATTTGCTTTGAAACAAATGTGCCTGCCCTTTTTGCATGTGCCTCCAGCCGGAGCTTGATCGCACTCCGACAGATTGTAATTGAAACAAATTGGTCTGCCTCTGCTATCACGACCAACGGCTCCTTGAATTCCTCGAGGCGCAACGCTGGAGCCCTTGGAGTTTGTCTTTCCCTTGCCTTTACCACCTTTTCGACCTGCAATGTAACCCTTTCCAGAATCCTCACCTCGATTTTGAGCTTCCTTGTTTCTGAAAGGTGCATAGGAATGTCCACTGCTAACAGGCAAAGGCAAAAGGTGGAAAGCCACATTATAATCACTCAGGGCATCTGTCAAGGCTTTGTCCAATGGCCGCTCTCTCCTGTCATTTGGACGAATGTCTGTCACAGTCTGAGAAAGGTGCACCCAAACTTCCCTGTCAGCACGAAGAATTTGGTTCAAAGAAGTCGCCTGATAATTTGGTGGCGGGTCAGTGTTCAACCTTCTCATCAGACGATCAATGTAAGATTCATGCACTGAAAAAGACACCAGGTTTGCAAATTCGTACGCAACGGCACGTCTGCGCAAGCACTGTTGTAGTTTGTAAGCCGTGCTCACATCTTCATCAGGTGTGTTTCTTGATTCCTTCACTGACAAACTGTTGGCCTCAATCCTCAATTTTCTATCTGACTTCCCAACCATGACTTCTGCTTCCCTGCTATTGCATTTCGCTGGCTCTATGTATCGTAGCAACCTATTCTCATACTGAAAAACGCACTCATCCAATAAGGCTTGAGCTGGCTCATTCAGACCTGAGATGTTCAGCCCAGGGAATTGGCCCCTCAGCTGTTCCATCCTTGCAACACGCTCTGCAAACGGCAAAGGTTTTGGTGTTGAAGAATCACTAGGTTGATCCACAGAAGACCTGAGTGTTGCTGTAAGTACAATTTCAGCTTCAAAGTGTAAGCGCCTAGCAGCTGCAATGGCTCCCATTGATGGCAACGTTCCTCCATTGACCTGCCTCAACCAATCCTCAAATTTGTTTTCATCAAACTCCTGTCCAGGCCGAGCAATGGAAAAGGCCATATGAGCCATGGTTGTGACACCTGCAGCGTTCAAAGCAGTCATCAACTCAGGAGGAACATTGTATTCTGTTGCCCTGGCATTGAAGTACGCACTGCTATCAGACAAGGAAGCCATGTCCTACAACGAGACGGAAGTTGCGAAGAAAAACCTGTCACTCCAAATGCAAACGTCCAGTTCAACTGTTCTCACATGTGCCAACATGTAAAATTTCAACTGTCCACAAGGTAAACGACAATGACAAAATTTGAGATTTGAAAACAAATGCACACAATTAACAAATGCCGCTTCAGCTGACATCTCTCACTGGAGCCTCAAGGATGCAATATGTTTCAACATATATTTGATTCAACTGACGTGTCAACGCCAGCAACAAGCAAGCTGTTTCAACAGCTCTATGCCAAATGTAGGCAGGGTTGCATCAACCTAACTTTCAAGGTTCAAGTTCACATGAACCTCTTATGTTCATTGCAAGCTGTATCAACAGCTTCAAGTGACTCAGCACTCACATTTTTCCACGGCCTGCGCAAGGCAAACTCTCACACGTCAAAGCATCTGGAACACCTGATGCCGTGGAGTTCATACACCACCACAAAATGCGGGGATACTTTGCGGCCACACCGCAGCAATCCAGCAGAACGTTCACAGTGGATGACCAGTGACTTTCCGTTGATGAAATACTTCAGAACTGGCTCCACATCACGTGGAACCATCTCTCCCTCCAGCTCCACGTCGCTGTCAGACGTGCTCTGTTCACTGGCCTCTTCCGAGGTCTCACTGCTGCTGTCCACCGCTTCTGTTGGACTGCACTGCACTCTGGGGCTGTTGGCCATTGATTCAACAGGGCTAGCAGCGCCACACTCCTCAGTGACCACCTGCCACTCCTCATCAACATCGGCCTGCTTGGCCGCAGCTGCCGGCGGCACCGGTGGCATGGGAGTGCTTGGCACTGGTGGCACTCTGAATGGCGTGCCAGGCACTGTCGGCATCACTGCCGGCGTCACCATGCCAGACCTTGTCCTGTCGGGCTGGAACAAGGCGCACCTCATTGCCTGCAGCATGGTGTCCAACTCTCTCAAAATTGGAGATATCAAATCCCTGCTATAGACCGCTGTTGTGGCTGTTGCGCATGAGAGGTGTCGCGCCAGCACTGCCCTGGAGGTATCTGGCAAGCCATATTTCGCCGTCCACGAAATGAGCGTGGACTTGAAGGAATGCGTAGACACCCTCCTCTCTGCGCTCTTCGGAGCCTTGAGGATTGCTCTCATGAAGTCTGCTCCTTCCTCAGAAGTCAAAGCAGTTTGCACCAAACTGTAGCTGAATCATTTGCTGGGGCTGGCATCATGGGTCCATAGCCGTGTTCAGGCAGCTGCAAATTTGCCTGATCCCTCAAGTTCAAATAGATGACAGCCCAGTTCTGGTCGCTGATGCCTTGACATGGACAGACTATTGGCAGAAGCCTCGACTTCATCTCAGCTGATCTTGCACCTTTGTGAGCACGGGTTGAAACTTCCAAGTAGCGCTTCTCCTCGTCGATGAAGAGGTTGGCGACCTGTGTCAGGTCACTCCAGCGCGATCTGCTGTACAGCAGATGCAAACAATGCCCACAAAGAAGACGGTCACCCAGCTCTGCATTGTTGTCACCCAACACCTTGTGGAGGACCAGCACTTCTTCCACAGTCAGCAGATCAGCTGGTCGCCAGGGGCGCTTAGCCGCTCTCATCTGCGATGATATGCCCTTCACTCGCAGACTTTGTTCTGCTTCACTAGCTCCCTCCACTCCGAGGAGAAACCAGGAAAATCTCAAGGCCAAAAGGCTAGACGCCTTGGTCGCGGCTGCGTTGGTCTGCTGCAACCACTGGACGTAGTTCCAAACCCGGCGCTCGGACACCGGTATCCAGTGTTCACCAACAGTGCTCACACACCATTGTTCATAGGATTGCAATGCATACAATCGTCTCAGCAGCGTACCAGCGCTTTTGACAGCGAATATCGCATCTAAAATTTGCCAAGCACATTGCGCCACTGTATCGGCTGTAGATTCCACGGACACTTTTAAGCCTACCGCAGAAGAGCAAATGGAGAAGGCCAATAGGTGCCAAAAACCTTCCAACGCATGCTTCCTACGTTTTGCCTTTTCATCCAGAATCTCAATGTCCTCAACTTTTCTCACTACTTGCATGAAGGCGGCTGTCTCAGAACGCTCAGGCTTCAACACCGTTCTGGTTGCAACTTGTCCACCTTCTCCAACTGTCAAATCCACATGGACCAAATTCCTACCTCCAGGCTGCAGTTTCGGCACAGGTACCTTAATGGTAGGCTTTGGCCCAAAAATGGCGGCCAATCTTCCTTTCTCCCAAGGATACTTGAACAGCGACAAGTCTGTAGAAAGCAATGCATCACGCTCATGCTTGTGACCTGAATTCAAAGGCTTGGAACTGTTGGAACTGCCTACACCCAGAAAATCATCTGTTGCAACATCCACGACAGTGATCGGATCCACTGCTTGTGCAATCTTCCCAATTTTCTGAGGCGGCTCAAAATTGAATTGCTCCTCACTGCTTCGGCCAAACAAATCATCTGCATCGATTTCATGACCGGCAAGAGGAGTAAGGGATTGTGTGGTTGCCATGGAGGCCCATCGCTTCCTGAGGCCACGCACTTCAGACCTCGACTGTGTGGCCTGGTCAGCGTCTTCCTCATCGCCACTTGCGGTGCTCAATGCATGCATGGTTCTTGTGTGGATGCGGGCGACAGCACTGCGACTGACAAAACTTGCAATGAAAGTCACAAGTGTATGGACTCTTCAACCCAGCAGCGTTCCTGGGCACCGCAGCTGATGAAGAGGCTCCTGCAGTCTCCGGCTCCACCACAGAGTAACCTGATGAGGACACACCTGAGGCACCACAATCCCAACTGTTGTCCAATTTGTCCCTTACCAGTTTTGTAGCCTTCTCGATCAAATCCAACAACTCAGAAACTGAATACTCTGACAAGTCAGAAACTCTCCTGAACCCCATGGCTCTCCGCAAAAATTAACACAAGGGCCCACCCGCCCTCCACTTGAACCAATATGCAGAATCGTTTGAATTGCAAGACAATTCACGTTTGTGAATAATCTATTGTCACACGTGACATGTAGATTCCCCGTTTCATTTGGTGAAAACAAAATGCAACATTAATCAACAAGCAAAAACACCGCATCGTAAATGAATTTGAAATTTATCATGAATGGAAATAAATCACTCAGGCATTGAATTAAAAGTGCTGGAACCAAGTGAAAGAAAAGTTCGGGATTCGGGACAAACCAAAAAACAACCCACAAATCAAGTGATGTTGCAACACCACCAATGAGGTTGGAAAAATAGGATGGGAGGCACGGCAACCAAACGAGAGACGGGAACGACACCAGTGATCCTGGCGCGTGGTGGGCACAACTCTGACACCCCTGCATGCACTGCCCATCGGAGACACATGGTAGGGAACCAATGAAACCACCTGAACCGGATACCACCATCCACAAATTCTGAGGAAGGGGAATCGACAACCCCAAGACTGAACCGTTTGCCAATGAAATGAAATTACATGAAATAAAAAAGAAACAATGATGGGAACCAAATCAATGGACTCATGGGAGACAAATATGGCAAATTTGGGAAGCACATGACGGGAAACAAATGGGAGAAAAAAACAGGAAACACGTGATACGAAACCAACAACAAATCACAAAAAATTGCACGGAACCGGACATCATCATTCAAGCGGGTGAAAACATGCTGGGAATTTGCAAACCTTTTCTCACCAAAAGGGGCTGCGCAGTCACAGCACACTGATCACATGTTTCATGTGTGAGCCAACTCAAGGCCAAAGTGCAAAGTGCTCCTAACTGTTGCAATGACCATTGAAATTGACATGAGTAGTGCGTTCTATGTTTCACACTCTTCCTTGGAATTTTGAGTTTTAAGCCTAAGCCCGAAGTTCCATTTTGAAATTTTCTTACCTCAGCCTTCTTGGCCTCGGCAAATGCAAAAGTAACCTCTCAAGGTTTCGAATCATCTGGCCGATTCGCTCGGCTTCAACTTCATCTCACACTCCAACTGCTTCATCTCACATCACATTGAGATCTCGAACTTCTTGGTCCAAACGATCAGCATAGCCCTGCAGTTCTTCTTCAGGATCAAGAGGAAGTTGGGTCTCACTGTCCTGTTCATAGCCAGTTGGGAGGTTTTCGTTCTGAATACCATGTGGTTCAGGTTCTGGTGATGTTTGAGGCGCTCCATCTTGGGCTTCTCCTGGACTCAACTCGGCAAAGTCTTCATCCTCCAAGTCACCGCGGCTCGTAGGACTATCATGTCTGCTCCTTCTCTCTCCACCATCTCTGATGTCACTGTTCCTAAGAAAAAGCTCACGACGCTCATGTTCGTTCACGGGGTCCTCAAAGCTTTCGATGTCGCCACCAAGTCTGACCACACCTTCCCACAAACGGAAAAACATCTGAAAGGCTTCTTCGGTTCGCCCTTCTGCACGATTTGCCGCTGACAAACCATTCAACCTGGCCACTTCGGCTAAGTTGCGCTGGAAAAGCATACGGTCACCCATGGTGTTGATGCCATGAATTTCATCTGTCTGCAAAACCCTCAAGTTCTCTCTGAGCTCTTCCATCTCGCGACGCATCTTAAGGAGAGAGAAAAGCATGAATCCTACCACGGCAATGATTGCGAGACCAACGCATGCTGGGAATGCTAAGCCCGAACTTATCCAAAAACGATGTAGATGCCAGCTCCATGTTGAGAAAATGCAAGGACGCTTTTTTTTTGTCCGAGCCTGTTGCCTTTCGGCGGGTCTACGGTCTTGAGTCTCACCCACGGACCAGCGGGGAATCGAACCACCACCGGCAGTCTGTCAACGCCACAAGAGTGACGTCATACCAACTGAGCCATGAGGGCAACTGAGAAAATGCAAGGACGCTGATGTTGAGCGGCGGTGGGATTTGTGTCCCGACCAATCGCTGTCACTGTAGCTTTCCAAAACATACTCACAATCACTGTGGATCAGCTTTCCCACTCCAGGTACTGGACTGGTAAGCTTCAATGCATAGTGCTGGGTTCCTTTGAGATACCCTAAGAGTTTCCTCAAACGCTGAAGTGCAAGGATTGTGGGCTTCACAGTCTTTGAAGCAAGCTCTTTGACACAGTAGGCAATGTCGTATCTCTCCTGTGCCAGGTACGATGCCATCCCTGTCACTGGCCTGTATGTTGTGGAGTCTGGTCCATTCAACTCCTGTGAACCATCTTGAACTTGGATTCCACCATCTGCTGGGAACCTGCTGAATACGAACCATGCCAAAGCGCTCTTCAAAAGCTTCTAACATCTTTTGGATGTAGTTACCAGGTTTCACAACAATGCCGTCATCGACACGTGTATACAACCGCTTCAAAAACAAAATTGAATCACCCGCGTCCTTCAACAACTCACAACTCAAGTCAAACTTCTTCTTGAGCAAAGGAAGGAAGATCTCGTGCACATAGGTTTTGTCACCCATCAGCATCACATTATCCACATGTACAAGCAGCATCATTTTGTCATTTCGTGCAAGACATGGGTTCAAAGGACAATGTTGGAAGTCTGCCTCCTGCTGGAGGTATTCACTGAGATGATCAAACCACGCTCGTGCTCCAAGACGCTGTCCAAGTAGGTTGCGCAAGACAATGTAGTTTTGATTTCTATACTGCCCTTTTCCCAATTCTATCCTCAAGGGTTCTTTCTGAGCAACTTGAAGAAACGCATCCTTGATGTCTAAGCTTCCCAAAAGGTATTCATAGTTGTTAGACTTGTTCACATAAGCAGTCTCAGAAGGCTTGCCAAATAAAGGGTAGGAAGAAGACGCAAAAGGTGGGATGAAGAAGCTGGACTGAAAACATCGTCTCGTCTTCCCTCTTCAAATGCATACTCTCTTGCCACCAAACGTGCTCTTCGAAGCCAACGCTTTGTGCTCTGGTCGTAGGGTTTGAATCTCCAGTCGAAAACAAATCGAGTGGTGAGTGTCTTTTGGATGCGGTGGTCATCAACATGATTTGCAGCACGCAATACATTCATCTTGGCCAGGCGCTGCAACTCCACATACTCAGCAACTGCATCAACCTCCTGGCTTTTCGCTTCCATCTGCCCACAAGCATTCAGGAATCTCATTGGTTTCCTCATACTCAAAGGAATCGCTGCAGACGTCATTCTCGATCTCCTCTGTCTCAACCTCTGGCTCCTCACCGGTGCAAAACGCACGATCCTGATGCATGCTTCCATTTCTCTTTAACTTGACCAATCTTGAGCTTTTTGGCAGGGCTCCATGGGGTTTCTTGGCACAGTGTTCCTCGTCACCTTCTATTGTCCTTACACTTGTTAGACTTGAGGCCGATGCTTCACGGATCCCACCACTGAAACGGATACAGTGTGTTTGCGAATGGCCTCGAAAGAGTGTGCGGGGCGCTTCAACGCCGCTCGGAAAACATTTGATTCTTGGAACCAACCTGACAGTTGGAAGTCTTTGAAATTTTCTCAAAAGGTCGGATTAGGACACTGGAGATCGTTTCCTGCAAGCAGCCACCAGTACCCTCGACAAGCAGTCGACCTCGTGGTGCAGTTGGTATCTTTTTTTTTGTCCGAGCCCGTTGCCTTTCGGCGGGTCTACGGTCTTGAGCCTTACTCGCGGACCAGCGGGGAATCGAACCACCACCGGCAGTCTGTCAGCGACGTCAAGAACGCCGCGATACCAACTGAGCCACGAGGACGACTCGTGGTGCAGTTGGTATCGCGGCACTCTTGCGTCGCTGACAGTGGTGGTTCGATTCCCCACTTGATCCGCGAGCAAGACTGAAGACCGTAGACCGGCCGAAAGGTAACTGTGCTCAACAAGCGAGATCCACACCGGAAGCAGCTCAAGTTCAAAGAAAAGGTGCTTGGAGAGACCAACTAAGCCGAGGACGACCAATTCGAATCCATCGATGTGATGTCGATAAAGTTGCGCAACCTGCGCAAAGTTTCTGGCCTGCATCGCCCCTCAAGGGCCTGGCATATTTCGGATACTGCGTGTAGCTTCTTCTAAATTGCTGTCAAAACAACGAGTTCTCGCAGCTCAGCGGTCTCGCAGCTCAGCGGTGCCGCAGAAAGCCTTTTTGGTTTGCTGGGGTTTTGTTGTGAAGGAGGGCAGAAAGATGTGGAATGCGGGACGCAAGTTTGTGCGCTGGGTGTGATGCTGGATTTGGCGAGGCCTGAGCAGTGAATGACACTCGTCTTTGGAAAGATGGGATCAAGTTAACAAGCTTGCAGCCTTGGTGAGTTTTTAGCCATGGAGCTTGTGAATTGGTGCACAAACTGACTAGCTCTTGCGGTATAGCCATTGAGTTTCTCTTAGAAAGAGTTGCAGAAGAATGGATGCAAAGTTTTTTGTCCATCGCCGGCACTCTTACACCGCTGACAGACTGCTGGTGGTGGTTCGATTCCCCACTGGTCCGCGAGTAAAATTCGACCGTAGACCCGCCGAAAGGTAATGGGCTCGGGACAAAAAAAAACATCGATGGATTCCAAATATCTTCTACGTAGGCCCAAATGAACGGAACCAAAATATGAGCTCTTTTGAAGGGTATGGGCCTCAACTTGGAGGTACTGACATGCTCATAGCAGAGTTCTTCATCGGATTCGGCCCCCCAAGAAGTACCACACAAGCAGAAGCACCACAAGCTCGGTTTCAGCGCGATTGTAGCGGAGGTTACCAACGTGGGAGACCCACAACTGGTAATGCCCGTACACATGCCCATACTCCCTTTTTGTTTAAAAAAAAATGCCAACATGGGAGACCTATGACTGGCCTATCGTACCGTGCAACGCTAGCTGCGCGCTGGATGGCTTCCCCCTTCTGTTGTGTTTTTTGGGGGTGGGGGTCTTTTGTTTCCGTGTTTGGTGGCAGTAGACAGAACGATGTCAAAGTACATATCCGAAATAGAACAAGCTGCGCTGAACCGCATGGCCAAATCAATTGCCCAGCTGACATTGTGCCAAGTTACAGGTGAAGAAATTGAGACTGACACCAAACTTTTAGAGTGAGCGTGTGAAAACACGAGAGCGGCGTGGCAGCTCTTTTTCACAGCTCGGACTTGAGCCAAACCACACAGGTTTGACAGCTCAGTCACTCTTCTTCTTAGAAGAGTCGTGCAGAGTAAAACGCAGTGACACTCAAACGTTCTCAAACTTCTCAAACTACTTCAAAAGAGTTCTCAAGCTTCAAAACGTTCTTCCAGCTTCTCCAAATAAAACGTCTTCAGCTCAAACTCACAAATAACCTACAAAACTCCTACCAAATAAGTTCACAACATCAAGTTCCTAAGACATGGGTCAAACAACATCCAAAAACACCAAAAACCACAAAAACAAACGAAAATCCATCTCCAAGCTCTTCCATGCACAAACTGGTTCCATTTGGTTCCAAATTGGTTCCAAATTGGTTCCTACCTGGTTCCTATAGGTTCCTATGGGTTCTATAGTTCACAGATCGGTTCCTACAAACTTAAAATGGTTACCTAACTGTTCACATGCACATGCATTGTTCCAAGATAGGTTTAAAGATGTTCAAGTAGGTTCAAGGTGGTTCAGTATACTGTACATCCTCTCACCAAACTTTCACACCCCTTCTTGGATAGTAGTGCTGTACACCGAAGTACCTATAGACTACCATACTGTTTGTAAGGCAACTAAGTTCTGAACCCACACAACTAAATTCCAGACATCACCAACTAAGATCCATGCTCAACAACTAAGCTAGGAACTAGCGCACAGAAAACTCGAATTGGTCCTGTGTTTTAATGGTGCCCTCAGATAGATGGATGTTTTATGAGAAACGAGTCTCTTTGGCTCCATCTTTTGATCATCATAGGGCAGTGGCAGCGGTGCAAAAAGAGACCAACAAACCATACCCCATAACCATCTTTCTGAGTAACCCACAACGTGGAACTGAGTTCACAACTTCTGCACAAAGTTTTTGTTTGAAAACGTTTGTCATTTGGAAACCTTGGTATTTGAAACTGTCTCACGTTTGTCATCATCATTTCATCTAAGTAAGGGGAAACTGGTGCCAAGGTCTGTCCTCTGGGTATGGCCTTGGTGTCCAGTTCTTTTTGGGTATTGGGATAGACCCCAACGGGTACCAAGTGTCCAGGTCTCTGACTAATGGCCTTGGGAACCCTAACCCCTCAAACTAGGATCATTCAACCATAATCCAAAACAAACTGAAACATGTTTTCAAACCCGTTTTTCCAAATGCTTGGCAACGGTTTCACGTCTCTTGGAACCTTGGCTTCTAAACCCTGTAACTTGGCAGTTGCAGACCTCTACAACTTCCTTGGTTATCAGCCCAACTCTGTATGGCAAAGGCTTGGTAGCTGAGCTGAATGCATTGAGCGCTGAACAGTGGCACCAGTGCTAAGCATTCCACAGGGTATCCAAGAGTTCTAAAACTCTGGATGGGTTTTGCTAAGCGCTGGGCTTCCAGTTATGGATACCCTCCAAGTCCAACATGTTGTGCACTGGGGTTCAAACCCTTCAGAAGATAAGCCCAAACCAACAGTGACCAACGACCCATAGAGGAAGTCCACAACAGGAGAACCACCGCAACGCACAAGGACAGGACATTCAGGAAGAGTCCAAAAACAGTTCAAGTTCAAGACAACTTCAACCAAGTTCCAAGAACATACAACAAACATGTTATGTTATGATCCTCAGCTGCAGGGGTATTTCATATGGCATTGCCATCTTTCTCATGACCCCTTGGCAGCTACATCATTGGATCATCGTTGTACCTTAGTTCACGTTACTTACAACACGTTCAAATCAAGTGCAACAAGTTACAAAAACATCCCAAAAACAGAGCAGTGAAAAACTGTCAACAAGTTGAACTGCAAACCATGACAACTGTGAAAACTGTTGCACACATCGTCCAATGAGTCCACATGTGTCCAACTGCATGCAAGTGACATCAAACTACTTACAAATGAAAACAGTTGACATCAAATCCAAGACAGTGAAATGAACATCACATGAACTGACATCACAAGACATGAAGAATCCAAAACTGTTGCAACTGTCAAACACCTACAAAACCGATGCACAGCTTCTGCAAGATAGTTGGACGGCTTCTGCAAACAGAACTGGATCCCCTGACAACAGTTCCCTACACAGCTTCTGCAAGCAGCTCGGTACTGACAGCTTCTGTTGTTCCTAGGACGGCTTCTGCACTGAAAAACGTGAACAACAAGCAATAAACAAATGCAAGCAAATGAAAAACAACTGTTGCATCTAAGTTCAAAAGCCTTGCAATGACGTTCAAATGAGTTGCAATGAAGTTCAACTGACTTGCAATGAATCTCAAAAGATCTGCACACCCTTATTCTTGGGCACAATGGACGTGGACAGCTGCAGGGTTCCCTACAGTGAAGTGAGAAAGAGGGAGACAAGTAGGTAGATTAACGCAATACGCGAGGAACAAGGTTATGTATGTAACCACGCGCACGCGATACGTCGAAAACGCCAATGGACATGTTCGAAAAACGAAAGCAACCTCAGGAAAACAACGTCACTGCACAACAAATGACATGGTGGCTTCAGCTGAGAAAAGATTCGCAAAGATGGCGCACACACCTTTTTTGTCCAAAAGATTTCTCAAGTCAACTGGGGAAAGGTTTGGATCGGACACGCTATCCGACTGGTGTATGCAAAGGGATTTCGGTCGGTTGATTGGTTACATGCTTCCAATCCAGACCAGAGCTTTCCTTTGTTAGTTTCCAGACTGCCTCTTGCTTGCAGCTCCTATGACATACCCCTGGGTGGGATGAGAAGCGTGCTGAACAGGGTGGGTCAAAATTCCAAATGGCTTCCCTGCTAGACAAAGTGGAAACTTTGGTCCACTTGAAGGAGAGGCGTGGACATAAATTGATTAACAGTTTTAATCAGACAAGTTCGCCATGTTTGAACTTGCTTTGAAAAATCCAAATCAATGAAAATGAGATTAAGTTTCATCACAGTACAAGTTTAACAGGTTCTGTGAACGAAAGGGTCTACCAAAAAAATTGGTAACATAAAAGAAACATACAGTTTCAAGTTTGCCTGTTTAGTTGGACGCGTTTCCAAAAAACAGGAAAAGTAAGTGCATACAGCACAAGACGTCTCGTTGTTTCTTTCAAACTTCACTTGGAAGATGAGCAGCAGTTCCACTTGTTTTGCTGTACAAGCAAAACACCATTGAGCCCAAGAATAAGGCAATCATCTTTGTACCAAAGAGGACGTGCTTATTCTTGGGCACAATGGACGTGGACAGCTGCAGGGTTCCCTACAGTGAAGTGAGAAAGAGGGAGACAAGTAGGTAGATTAACGCAATACGCGAGGAACAAGGTTATGTATGTAACCACGCGCACGCGATACGTCGAAAACGCCAATGGACATGTTCGAAAAACGAAAGCAACCTCAGGAAAACAACGTCACTGCACAACAAATGACATGGTGGCTTCAGCTGAGAAAAGATTCGCAAAGATGGCGCACACACCTTTTTTGTCCAAAAGATTTCTCAAGTCAACTGGGGAAAGGTTTGGATCGGACACGCTATCCGACTGGTGTATGCAAAGGGATTTCGGTCGGTTGATTGGTTACATGCTTCCAATCCAGACCAGAGCTTTCCTTTGTTAGTTTCCAGACTGCCTCTTGCTTGCAGCTCCTATGACATACCCCACTGTGACAACCGAGCTGGAAGGACAATGGAAGGTTTTGGCACACCAAGAAGCCACGGGGTGTTAAACACCAGTCGAGAGGCATCATCCGCCGGATTGCTGGCGCTAGGGACCCTTGCGAACCAAGGAAGGATACCGGTATCCTTTTCAAGTTTCACAAACTCAGCAATGAGGACTTGTGACAACTCAGTCGATCCATCCGCTCGGATCAAAGCGCTCCTTGCTGCATCGTTGTCCAAGTAAAACACTACCTGAGAATTGCTTAATTGTTTTTTCCAAGTTCGGAGGGCAACCAGGACAGGGAAGATCTCTAGTTCATAGATCGGGTGCTGGCTCTTGGCCAAAAACTCCTCTCTTAAACTGTCGTCAATCTCCAGTCCAAAGCATTCAACCACCAGGCCATTCTCGTCCACCAAGACACCGCCAATTGATGCTTTAACCGTGCCATCTGGTTCATAGGCACCGTCAGTGAAAACCATCCAAGTCTTTGAGATTGCCTCGTGCACTAGGACAGGCTCGTCCTTCGCAAGCTCAGCTCGGAGAATCACAAGAGCATCTCTCAGAGTTCCGTGCACTTTCACCATGTTTGATGAGGATCTAGAAAACTTTGAAATCACACTCACTGCTGCTTTCAGGGTGCGACCGAAGACAAAAGCGTTGAACCAAACAAGACGTCCATGCAACCTTTCAAGTTCTTTGGCGCTGACCAAAGTGTCACGTCCTTCGATCATAGTCTCAATCTGTTCAAGCAACTCCCGTCTTCTCGAGTCGGTGTGGCCCAAGGTGAAGTATCCTTCATCAACCCTGTTCAGGTCAAACTGCAAACCCAGGGATTTGAAAACTTGATTGAAAGGCGGGGCTTTGTCACCCTCTGACGCAAAGTCAATCCCCAACAGCCTGAAAAGTGCGTAGATCTGGGTGTTATCCGACAGTGACATCGGCGACACCGCAGTGAAGTCGTCAAAGAAGCTTGACCAACATATGTGGAGTCCATTGGTGCCTATGAAGGCTAGGGATGCCGCCACTCGCAGGAAAGCAACCACACTGCCTGTGGCTCCAAATGGCAAAGCCAAGACATCAAAGAATCTTACTGCATCCGGCCCCGCTTTCAAAGCTATTTTCAAGCGTTTGGAGTCTTCCTCACTGACCCCAAATTGTTTATACGCCGCCTTCAAGTCGAACGTGCGGCCGACCCACGGCAGTCTCATGGTGCCCTGACCCGATCGCATCATCGCCAGCAAGATGGCCACAACCTGGTCGACTGATTCGACCCTGAGCTTCTCAGGCAGTCCAACAGTGGAGTTGACACCACACACCGAGAAGTCGTCGATCAACCTCATCTTGCTTTTCTGTTGAATTGGAAAGCGCTTTGCTATGAATTGACCCTTCATGTCAACATCTTTGCATTCAGCCAACCAACCTTTATCAACCTCGGAAATAGTCTCCTCCAAGGCATCAGCATCCAATGGAGTCCAAGGTCCTTTCATCAACGCTCCCACAACTGCGGAGTTCAAACCAAGCGCAATGCCCTCCAATTGCTGCACCGTCATCGAGGCTGCTCTGACATGTTTGTCAAACACACCAGTTGCAGGTGCCCACCCTGTCAAAGAAAAACCTTCTATGATGTCGTCAACAATCTTTGCATCACCATAGCCCAGACTGACCAGAATGTGCTTCCACAAGAGTAGCTTTTTGCGACAAAGGATTTGTTTCAGGTGTTGAGGGAGCTTGTCATGCAAGGCACTCTCTTCAGATCTCAGCTCTGCTGCTTTTTTCAGCCAACCTTTGAACACTGTCGCCCTGTGCGCAAGGAGCTGATGTTGTGGCCATTCCAGATTGGCCTTAATTGCTTGATCCACATCCATTGAAGTCCTGACCAGATGACCTCGAGGATGTCCAACCAACCGGGCTGCTTCCAGAAACTCAGTTGGAGTTCTGGGGACGCCAACCATGACCACTTCGTAGTCTTGTCCATGTTTCAAGTCTTTGTGCACTATGACTTTGCCATGGTTATTTGCTTTGAAGACATCCCTGGACCACCCCCGCTGAACTGTACGGGATGTGGGCTTGGAGCCCTTTTGCAAGGAAGCTATGATTGCATGCAGATCGTCACAATTGATGGGGATAGCCACTGCCACAAAATGACCAAACTCCGACACCGGCTGCAGGATGGTCTTTGTCCTGGGTTGACCGGTGAACAACTGTCGTTTGCCTGCGTCCAAATCTGCTGTTGTTTGTTCCACCAGGTCTTTGGGTCCCTCGAGGTTTCTAACCCTTGCCCAGTATAAGAAGATTGATGCCAACCGCTCGCACAACGTGGTTGGATATGCTGCTTCTTCCTTTGTGGGAAATGAGACCACGCCATCCACAATAGATGGCTTCCAAGATTTGTGCGTGTGGCTTCCATCACATTTCAAGGCAAGTGATTCAAGCATGTTTTCAGATGGTCTCCATGGATTGTACGACCAAAACCGAGAGGCTTTGTCACGGGCACCACCATGCAGACAGTGATCTAGGAAAGTGTCATGGCCATCATGAAAACGCTGCAGGAGCTTTTGTATCCAGCTGGTCTTCCAGAAAAGGGACTTTGCAGGATTCTCTATCGAAACCGAAACGTTCCACCCGATCAGGAGCGACAAAATGTCTGCAGTGGCCTTGTAAGAAGCATTTGCACTGTCAACTCGGGCCTGCTCCTTTTCCGACAGGTTGGGTAAACCATCTGGATAATCATCACTGCGCAGAGGTTGAGGTTGCAAATGCAATGGCATACCTGGCACCTTTCTTCCACGTGCTCTGGATGCTGTGCCACAACTCGGTGCGCAATGTGCATGTATTATGGATTCCCTTTCTGCATGCAAAACTTCAACCAAGGTGCTGTATTGCTGTGGATCCGACAAGTCATAATTTGCCACCGCACAACTCTCCGCACGCTTGGGGTCCTTGTCTATTGGCAAGGCTCGTAGTCCGAGTTTCCGGCAGGCTTTACTGAGTCTGCAGGATCCAGAAAAAAATTCAACAACCAAACCAACGTCCTCATGCTTTCTGCAGTTGACTGAATTTGGAGAAAAATCGGGGTTGTTCGAGCCCCCTGTACACTCACTTTCAAAACTGGCGCCTAATGCGTTGTCATTGTCACCACCAAGAGGCGCACTTGTGGTGACATCTTCGTCCTGTCAAGAACCTGCATTAGCATGGCAAGCTGCAGCTCCATGCTTGGGCTTGAGGCATCGCATGCATGTATGGAAACCGAACTTGCGCCGTCCGTTCTTGATCTGATTGTTGCATCCCTTGCTCAAGTTAAAATGCCAACACATTGGCTTTCCATCAGCAGTCCTGAGCTTGAGGCCTTTGAGTTCCTCCGGGATCTTTGCTGGCTCACGATCATTGAAACGGGGTTTCTTCGGAGGTTGCCCTTTTGGTCCACCAGCAGTCTGTTCATTTTCCCGTTTGGTTCCCTTCAACTGTGGATTCTGAGCAGGTTGGTGAACGCGGGGCATTGCAATAAGATGCACATTGACTCTTGGATCATGCATCAAACGTGTGAAAATGTCATCCAAAGGTGGAGCCTTTCCCTTGTCGGCAATGAGACTGCCACTGTATTCAGAGGCCATGAGAGTAAAAATCTCCCTGTCTGCTTTCAAAATTTGGGTGAGGCCCAGGCTGGATGCCGCATGCAGTGGTTCTTGAATCAGGGAACCCATCAGCTTGTCCAGCCACACCTGACACGGTTGCCAAGACAACAAGTGCACAATCTCAAATGCCAGATGTCTGCGTTGCAATGCGAAAAACAAACGCAACTCCGTAGAGGTGTCCACGTCTGACATGGAGCTCGTGGTCGCCGACTTCAATGATCCCTGTTCTAGGGTGATGATTTGCTTTGACTTCTGTTTTGACTCCGCCTGAATCTCCATTTCACGTGAATGACATTTTGATGGCCCAATGTAAGTGAGTGCTCCTGTCTCTACAATATGGAAGGCCAAATCGATGAGGCTGTGAGCAGGCTGTTGATCGGGCTTGTGCAACAGCCCTGTGATTCTCTTTTTCTGTGCCTCAAGCCTCGTTTGTTTTTCAACGAAAGGCAGTTTCTTCAAAGGCTCCGACGAATCTGTGTTCAGGGCGTTCGTCTTCATGTCATTGAGAAGATACGTGCAAGATTCAAAATGCAGTCTTCTAACAGTTGCCACATCACCCAAACTTGGTGTACCATAAATTGATTCAGCAAGCTTCGTGATTTCCGCATCTGTAACTTGGTTCTGTGGAGACCCTACTGAGAACGCAAACGTTGAAAAAGTTGTCAAACTTTGCGCCTCGGCTTTGTCAGCTAGACCAGCCTGCAACTGTTCGCAACGCTTCCTGAAAGCGCTCTCTGAATCCACCAGGGCCATGTCGCCAGGTTCTACAGTGATGCAATGAAATCAAAATTACAAGTGATTTTCAATTTACACGTCGTGTCAGCAAGAAAGTTCATTTGGAACTAATGCACAAGATAAAGGACACTAAACAAGAAAAAATGCAAAAATACGATGCAATGTGGTCAAAAAACATCTCATGCGTGAACGTGTTCGCACCAAATGGTGAAGCTTTGAGCACCACGTCACACACATGCTCTTTGAAGTGGTATACAACCACTGGCCCTCTGAGGATTGAGGATACAACGGAAACAATACGTGTCTCCAAAAAATTGCAAGACCTGTCATGTTTGGTCTTTTACATTAATGACCACACAGGCCTTTCGTGAACCATGTTTTCACAACCACAGCAAGACGTGCTGCGGACCACTTTTTTATACCAGCTGGAGTCGGACGCTCGATTTCAAGGCTGCACAAGCCTGGAGCCCAACTTTGTCCGGGCAGCTTTCCAGCAAAGGGAACAGCAAGGTGAGTCCCACCTGACATGTACTGGTGGCTTGTGAGCGTTCCCTCTTTGTCGGCCACACATGAAAATCTTCTGATATCCCTCGGCCAGCAAGTGCAACATCTTTGATTTTTCATGTTGTATCAAAGTTGTGCCAACCGGAGCGGTGGGGCATTTCACCAACCTGGCAGCTCGCCCAAGGTTGCTTGCCTCCTCGTCAGAAGAAGAGTCTGTGTCGCTGTCTCCCTCATCGCTCGAGTCGGAATCCACTGCCAGCGCTTCGTTAGGCCTGTCTGCCACTGAGATGACACCAGCAGCCCCATCAGACGCCACTTGTCCAGCTATCTCGGGATCTTCGACTTTGCAAGCATCATTGAACCTGCCAGACCTCGACGCGTCTGGACAAAACTTGTTTTGTCTGATCGACAGCAGCACCTTCTCCAACTCACGCAGCGGTCCCGCCAAGCCATCCCTGCTGTAAGTCAGGACACTCTTGAGGTGACTCACATGTCCCCCCAAGATCTCCCTCGTTGTGATGTCGCACCCAAACTTCGCCATGTACGAGAGCAAAGTGCTCTTGCATGAATGTGATGTAATCTTCCTGCTTGTCAGGTCGGCTCCATGCCTTTCAAGCAACATTCTGACCCACTTCCCCATCTCGTCCGAGGTTATGGGACGCTTTGTGGGTTGATGATCACCGCCAGGGGCAGGCATGACTGGGAAGCCCGCTGAAATTTCACCACCAATGCAATCTCTCACAACAAGCCAAGTCCTACCCCAGTTGTCTGAGGTGACGCCGTGTGCTACTGCAACGGCTGGCAAGAAACCTTCCACCCAAGCATTGGCCCTCTTCGTCTTGTGCTCTTTGACGGTGAATTCAATGAAGCAAGGGTCCCAATGATCTGGGTCTGACAGCATGGCTTCGGAGTGTTGCAGATCGCTCCAACGACTCCTGCTGTAAACTGCACACAAAGTTGCACCTGCCATCGTCCTATCCCAGATGTCCTCGTCCTCTGAAACCAGGACGCTATGTAGGATCTTGAGTTCATTCACCGTGAATGGAGAGGCCTGTCTTCGGGGTCCATTTGATTGAAACTTTGAGGCCCCCAAAACTCTTTTGGAGAGAAGTTCAGCGCTGAGCTGCGACACCCCCAGTACATGCTCTGTAAACCTCAAAGCCTCCACAACTGATTGCAAGCGACTCGAAGGGCTCCCTGACTCTCTCTCCAAACAAAAATGTCGGTACAACGCATCCTCATCTCCAGGGAACAACATACCCTGACTGTCCAGAAAATTGATGTATCGCTGAAGTGAGTTTGCCCTCTTGATGAGAGTCAGAGGTGCCTTTGTGGCAAAAACATCCCTCAGAACCCTCAATTGGTCAGGGACGTCTGCTAGCAATGACAATTGATCTTTGATTCCAATGCCAAGAGGAAAACGCAACACAATGTCGTACCATCTTTTCATTGCAGTGTCCAGTTTGGCTTCTTGTGATTCAGTCCATGTAACCTCATCAACATTTGTGACAACTTGTTGCCAATGGTTTGCAAAAGATGACCGCCTGAGCTTCTTGCTGGGCATCTCGGCATCTGCCACTGTTGCTGTCGGACAAGCTGCAAAAACAGGTCTCAAAAATTGTGGACTGTTCGAACTTGTGGGTTTGATAGAGCTGCCAAAAATCTGTTTCCAAACTCCTTTTTCCCATGGAAGTTCAATGTCCACTTTCCTGTCAAGATTAAGCCACATTTTTTCAATGGCGACATCTGAGGGCAGCTCCGCATGATCCACTACAACCTGACATTCCTCAGCCCTACCAAAGTCACCAGAGCGGTTTGCACTGAGGTCACCATGCAATTCCAAAACCTGACTTGCCCCCCCAAAAAGATGTTTTGGAGTTGAGGGCGAAGCTTCTGAGGGGCTGTCCATTAGGCCTGGGTCAACTCGGCAAGGTCCCTGTAACAATCGGATATCTCCACTGCAAAGGCGAAGCAAGTGACACGCAACCTACCTCTGGCAGACCGATCCAGGAACAAAAATGTAATAAGATTGGACCTTACACTGCCAAGACTGAAGACCACTGTACGCTGCCAAATGTCTGAGGTTTCCCAACGTTGAAAATCCTGTTCTGAAGTCACGTCAAAATGGGTCCAGTGCACAGGGAATTGATTGCTCATGCAAGCAAAAGCCAAATGATGAATGCAGCACCTGCGAAAAAGGCACAACTGATGGCACTCACAAAATGAACCACTGTAACCGGGCTCTTGACCGGGCCACCAAGAACGACGGGGCTATCAAAAGCAATACGGCCCCTACGACGCATTCAAAATTCCAAATGGCTTCCCTGCTAGACAAAGTGGAAACTTTGGTCCACTTGAAGGAGAGGCGTGGACATAAATTGATTAACAGTTTTAATCAGACAAGTTCGCCATGTTTGAACTTGCTTTGAAAAATCCAAATCAATGAAAATGAGATTAAGTTTCATCACAGTACAAGTTTAACAGGTTCTGTGAACGAAAGGGTCTACCAAAAAATTGGTAACATAAAAGAAACATACAGTTTCAAGTTTGCCTGTTTAGTTGGACGCGTTTCCAAAAAACAGGAAAAGTAAGTGCATACAGCACAAGACGTCTCGTTGTTTCTTTCAAACTTCACTTGGAAGATGAGCAGCAGTTCCACTTGTTTTGCTGTACAAGCAAAACACCATTGAGCCCAAGAATAAGGCAATCATCTTTGTACCAAAGAGGACGTGCTTCTTTTGGACTCAGCTGCTCGGCTATGCAATCTGGGCACAAGGTGAACCTCGAGATCACAATGATCTATTCTCCTCTATTGCCTCTCTCACTTGGCCGCTGCTGTCACAAAAGGTACCAGTCCAGATGCCTTTGAATGTAGTACACCAAGCTTACTTGGGTAAGAAGACATCTGGCAATCGCCTGTGATAGCCACCGGCGTGGTGCACGCACCCCAACACAAACTCCTGTAAGTAACTCTGAGTAAGGTTGTTGCTCGACAGGTGTCGAGTAGGCGATACTGCAACACGGCGCTGTGCGCCTGATTCATCAGCCACCAAAAGCACCATAGGAGGCTGCGGCTCATTCCTTGCAGCCGTGGCAACAGCAGGCGCTGTTGGAATATTTGCCATTGACCCCATCGAAGTCGGAGGCACTCTTGCCGGCGTCTGTGGTGTGTTGATCATCGGCGCATTGGGTGTCGGCAGATTGGGTGTCGGCAGACCATAGCTGGATGCATATCCAGGAAGACCATACGTGGACGTCACTGAGGATCCTGCAGGAGGTGTTCCTGGTGGCATAGTCGGTGGTGGTACCGGAGGATATGCTGGAGCTGAGGCTTCTTTCACAGGTGGTGCATTGGCCACCATAGCTGCGGTCAGCTTGTTGAATCCATCAGTGATGGCTTGGACTACCCTCTCGTTGCCCTCACGCATCTCTCCATGCAGGGCCTTGAGCCCTTCCTTGCAAGCTGTTTGAGCTCCCAGGATTTTGTTGCTGATACCTTTGAGGCTGGTGTTTGCCTCACTCTTGGTACCGCCCACCTGCCATTCCAGGTTTTGGAACGACGACAGTACCTGTTGGAGTTGCGCCAACTGGTACTTAGCTCCGATTTTCTCGCAATGCACTTCTCGTGCTAACTGCGAAAGGTCTTGGCTGACCTTCTTGCTCAGATCAAGATGCAATTGCACCTTTTCTAAGGCTCCTCTGGTCAAATCGAAGCCCTCCTGAGTGCGATCCATCAATTTCTCAAAGCGTTCCTCCAAAGAGAAACGGATCTTTTTCCCCGGTGGTTCCAAAATTTCAACGTCAGCCTCATCAGGCTGATCTCCTTTCCCCTCCGTTGGGGACTTAGGGTCAGGCATGGAGTCATTCACAACTGCCATTCCTGGCACAGACCCTTCCACCACAGGAACTGCTTGGTCCAAGCCCTCATTGGCTTCCATAGTCTTCTCAGGAGTGGTGACATCAGCCATGCTGCCCATACGCCACACGTCACAAAACACAAAAACAAGTCAACCTTTCCTCTTGATCCGATCAAGCTTGTGGAGTAAAACAAACTGTTCTCTCTCTCTCTACGGCTTCTGTTCCTAAACGGCTTCTGCATCACATTATGAGCATTCCAAAATCACAAAAACAAAACTTGAGGTTTTGGAAAAACTGGTGTTTCACTGGTTTTCGTTTCCGTCGTTTTGTTTCAAAAACGTGTCGTGGCATGACATGCAAACGAAAAACTTCCAACAACTGCAACCTGAGTGTCAGCACGTATGCATCCATGTGCACTACAGAAATTACAGTCAGACAGCGAAAAGTCCAAAACGAATCCCTCTACTGATCAACATCGTCCAACAATGCACATCAGTCGAACATGACAAAGACTGACCAAAGAACCGAGACGGAAAAGGACAGGACACCGTCACGGAAAACAGAAAAACTCCAGCAAACCATCCAGACGGGACAACAGAAGTACTCAAGGTCCACATCCGCCGATTCGCAACAAAAGAACAGTACAAAGTGAAAACTGTAGGAAGGTACAAAGACTTTCAGTAGGACGGAGCAAACTGGATTCCAGGCGGTCACCTGCGGTTCCAACGTCTATCGAATTCAAAACCTTAGCGAAACGCCGTTGATTCACAAGCGAAAAACAAAAGTTCCTTAGCAAAGTGCCTCAGTGGAACAGGCTTGTGTCATGCAATTCGTTCGGAAAATTTCAAAATTCAGGTAATTCAGGTGCTACCGACCCTTCCAACAAACTTGACATCTCCCCTTCTTCGGCTAGCAGCTGCAGCCTACGCTGAAAAGTACGGATCCATGACAAGCCATTGGTGTCGAGTCCTGGCACCAAACCTACCTCTTTTTCGAGGTTAATCAGCATATCCCTAGTCTTGAATGTTCTAACAAGTAAGCATTCATTTGCTACAGCTTGAGGAAGCGAGCATTCACTGACATATAAACTGACCAAACATATATATATATATAAACATATAAACACACAGACAAAATAAAACATAAAACCAAAACAACCTAAACACAAAACTGTAAACCGCTGCAAATAAATCCACATCGGACAAACTCGCCATTCAAGCATGGATGCATGAAACACGTGAAAACCGATGGAACGACGCGCCAGATTCCCACACTTGTTTTTCATTGCCAGTAAGATGTGACCGCTTCACATCAGAAGTCAAATTGGATCGATGGACCATTTCACCCATCGATTTCGGAAACCGATTTGGTTGGAGGCGGAATGTCTCCTAAAGGAGGACAACGCAGATGGTGAAACCATGTGTAGCTCGAGCACAAGCTGGTGTTCAGCACTGTTGAAAGCAACAAAGAAATTAAAGCAAATGGTCAAATGGAGGATAAGTCCGAATGAATGAACACCCGAGAATCGAGGTCTACGGCCGGATGCTTGGATGCATAGCTGTGAACACAGCTGGCAGATCTCGGGTGAATGCAGGAAATCGGATGCATACGAGCGGATGCAGTATGTCCAAAGCTGCAAGTGGTAGGCAAAGGACTACCAGTGAAACATTAGGCCACTCTTGCTATATGTGACTTATGGTCATGACATAGAAATTGGGGAAAGCAACAGCGAGAAGAAACAAAAGATTTGGGTATCAGAACTACCATAAGAGAAAGAAAGAGACCATAATGTCAATAACAAGGAGTGGGAGGGAGGGTTTTTGAAAATAAGCTGAATGCTTACTTGAGCCAAAATGTAATGAAGCATTACATTGATTAAAACACAAACGAAACAAGTACGTTAAGAGTTCTAACAAGTAAGCATTCATTTGCTACAGCTTGAGGAAGCGAGCATTCACTGACATATAAACTGACCAAACATATATATATATATAAACATATAAACACACAGACAAAATAAAACATAAAACCAAAACAACCTAAACACAAAACTGTAAACCGCTGCAAATAAATCCACATCGGACAAACTCGCCATTCAAGCATGGATGCATGAAACACGTGAAAACCGATGGAACGACGCGCCAGATTCCCACACTTGTTTTTCATTGCCAGTAAGATGTGACCGCTTCACATCAGAAGTCAAATTGGATCGATGGACCATTTCACCCAAATTCAACTATCGAAACAAGGACTTCTGAACGCCAAACAAAACCCCTTCGAAAAAAGTGTGAATGAAGGACTGGCAATGACAAGATGGGAATCAGAAACGTGAAACTGGAAGTTTCCAAGCCACCTTGGATCCCTTTGGGAATACAGTTGGCTGATGAAATGGAAACCAAATCTCGGAAAGAGGCAGACGGATGCGTTCGGATGCTTTCAAATCGGGAGGTAACGGATCCTCCAAAGGCAATCTGGAAATGCGGTCAGCGAAGTCATTTGAATGCCCCGCAATGTGGCTGACATCGAGTTCGGCATGAACTGTTGAAATTAACATACACAATCGTTCCACAAAATAGCACAAAGGAGCTTTGGTGGTAAATAAAAAAATTTGAATTGGCTTCTGCAGCAGTATTGTCACTCAAGCTTTTCAGTGTGATTGAAACGCGCTGGCCAGGGAGAAAATAGCATAGAGAATAAAGTAAACAGAATTGTGCAAACGTTTCATATGAGCTGATATCTTTCTGCATATCTGAATGGACAGGGATGTCCAGGGCTAGAAAGTCGGCGGATGACCATTGCTCACTGAACCATCTCATATCTCCATTGGAGAAGCGTAAGAAGCCTCCAACTTGGCAGCGGTCTCCATGGGCACAAGCGTCTGCGGCAGCTTCGCCCGCCCATGGCAGTTTCGGATTCATTGAAACGAAAGGAGTTGTATGTTGAAGCCATTCTTGGTACATACGAAGAATCCGTTGAGAGCTGGTGCTCAGTGATCGTTTATTGGAGGTCGGATCAAGGATTCGTAACCAGATCCGCTTGTCGGATAAACGGCAGTTTCTGACATCTTCCAGGGATTGAACTGGTTGATGACGCACAGATAGAAGTTTGCCTCCAATGGGTATGGCTGTACCCACTGGTCTGATCGTGAATTGAAGGTTGTCGGACAAGCAGGCTATTGTGGTTAACCAGTACCCGGGGTCCACCGAAAAAAGAGTGGCTGGGGCCTTGTACAAGTCAGCATACAAGTGATGAATAAATGCTCTCATGATAGGAAAGATCTGCGTTACCCAGAGGAGCAGACCCACAAACTTCTCGATTTGCTTCTTGGAGGTCTTGGGGCGCTGGAGCAATTCTGCAATGAGTTTCAGTAACTTGTCTCGTTTGGCATGCTGCAGTCGGATGATACCTGTGGAAAAATTGAGATTCCAGCCAATCCAACTGACCTCCCTGTCCAACTCCGCTTTGCGCCAGCTGATGGGCAATCGAAAAGCTTGGATAAAAAATGTCACTAAAGTCGCAGTGATTGGGAGAATATCCATACGTTGAATCAAAAGCCAGTCATCAACAAATAGAAATAATGAATGAGCCACATAGATCACCAGGTGCAGGAGCCGTGTCCAAAAAGCGCCCAAACGCCCCCACCAATGGGCGGAGAACTTGGCTCCGAAGGGGCAGACCTTATTAAAATATAACTTGTTATTCAGACTGAAGCCCACCAATCCACGATGATCTTCCTTGATGACGCACAGTTTGTGGGCAGATTTTGCATCCAGGCCTAGGGCGCCCAGCTCCTCAGAATGTTCCCTTAAAGGGTAGCAGCGCTGCACCTCTTTAGCGCTGGGCAGTTGTTGGTGCTCCTGGATGTTACAGTTGGGGTTTGTTCCGCATACTGTATAGTCAACTACTAACCGAGGTGGGCGTGAATCGGAGACTGCAACGCCAAGTTTGCCTATGGCAACCCCATGCGGCCAACGTTGTTTGGCATCTTCGACACTGCCATCAAAACAAATGAGCCAGCCCTTGGAGATCTCTTCCTCCACCAGTTGTTGGGTGACATCAGGGTGATCCTCTGCGCTCTTCCAATTGGTCAAATGGATGGATAGGTCCGGTGCAGCGAGATCTTCTTTGTCCGGCTTCGGAGCAAAAACATGGGATGGACGAATACCATCATTGTAACCAGTAGACACACCCGCTATCAGGTCCTGAAATAAATGAACATCAGGGTCATTCATGTATTGGCCTATTGCTGAAAGAGCGTGGAGGCACAAGGGCTGGTCCTCCCGAACTTGCCAATCCAATGGTGATGGCAGCGGCAGCAAAGAGTCAAGAGAATTGCGGAATTCATTGATGATCCCTTCTGAGAAAGGGGGATCTGTTTTCTTTTGTAAAAAATGGGAAACAAGCATCTTATGCCAATTGTTATTAAGGATACGAGGGATCCAGTGGTCACGTACTGATCTAAACAAGTTAGAGGAGTGGTCGGGTGGTTTGGACCAATCTGGTGTGGAATGCAGGCCTCCCCCATCCACAAAACCTTTGGGGTTTTGAAACAGTTGCTTGATGGGAAATAAATTGAAAACATTGGACCATGAAACTGGTGTAGCCAAGGGAGTAAGGAGCACTGAAATTTTTGACGCAAAGGCCTCTGCAAGCGCCTTTGGATAGGCCGCTGATCGTCTGCTCAAATAGACGCCATGTTCATCTTTGACGCCTGCAATAGAGGGATGCGCATTGGGTCCATGATTGCACGTAGCTGCTAACTCTGCCAGCGGTTGAAACGATGAAGCAAATAACCATGTCTTCATGATATTCCAGTGAAAGGCACATGCTGCTAAAAGAATAAGAGCACATCCCGACAGGCGAATCCATTCTTGGGCGCAATCTTCGCTCCAACTCATAGCTCCCGAAGGTTGTTCAATATGTCCATGACCGCCCGAAGAATAAGTGACTGAAACTGAATTGACACAGCGATACAGGAGGGTGGCACTATCTTGCAATCTTTGAGTCTCTTCTGGGGTTAAATTAGGAACTCCGCTCAGCATATCTGGTGTTCGAATGGCCTTGGGTCCCCCTGGTCTGAGTTTTAGCAGGCTATATTCCGTACAGGAAGGAGACGCTGCTGAATACCCCACTACTCCCGAGCCGCAAAGACGTAGGAGTTGTTCGTAGAAGGAATCATCCAGTAAATCCATTCGTGAGTCCACTAACAAGTCAATGGAGAGTGCCGGGAAACCTAATTTGGAAACTGCAGAAGAGAGAGGTGCATCCACGCCACTGCAAATATCCAAAAATATCTTTGAACCCTGACAACTCCATGGGGTGAGTAATTCTTGAGAAAAATTTGTCATCGAAGAAGTCAAACTTGAAGTCACCAAATGATCATGCTCTTGTCGACAGTCAGGCTGCTCTGGTTGAGGATCCGGCCGATGTTCCGTCTGAATATTGGGATCCGTCTCCATGTCGGAAACTGTTGGCAGTGGGGCCAAAATGGCCGGTGATACTTCCTGGTACTCCCTGGTAGGAGTTTGAAACATAGGTGATACTGAGTGCAACTCTTTCGCAACTACACAACCACTTAGTGGAGTAGGCTCTGAGTCTTGGACGGCCGGTGGTGATGAGACTGCAGGCTGTAACGTATGTGGTGGTTCCACAAGTCAGTGTGGTGTTTTATCGTGATCAATCGCGGCATGGCTTGCGCCGCAGGCTGTGCCATCAGGTTTGGGATATCCACAAGCATGTTCATAGCGGCAATCTTTGTTGGAGCACTTGCCGGATTGGAATCGCATACAGAGAGTCTTTTTCTGAGAACCTCGCCCAATCTCTGAGAGCCATCGAACTCCTGGTTTGGAGCCACCTTTGGAAGACTTGGCGCCTTTGGAGCCACCTTTGGGACCCTTGTTTCCTTTGCTAGGAGTGTTCGCTGGAGCTTGCGAAATCTTTTGAAACCGCGGTCTGGGCTGCAGGAGTGTCGCTAGATCCCCTCTGTTCTGTGTAAATTCCAAAAGTGCATCATCCAATGACCATGTGGCAGATTCGCAAAGTTCGGAAATATGGTACCAAATGGTTTTGTCTGCCTGCTGGGCTTCCAACATATTGGGAGCTCGTAAACCTGAGTCCTGGTCCAGGCGCACTGAAAGAAGGCTCATGAACTTCAGAGTATATGCCCGGAGTCTGTGTAAATGACATGCCCCCACAAGTGACCACGCGTAGTTATGAATCTCAAACATCTGGCGAAGCGCATTCAGACCAAGCGATTGATTATTTATTTCCAAAGAAGGTACTTCATCTATCAAGAGCTGGTGAAGCTGCAGGTTCTCTAAGCGCGGGGCTTTGGATGCCCTGCTCATTGCCATGTCTTCTGAACGAGACATTGACATGCGGAACTTCCAAGGAAGCCACTTGAAGTCCTTCTTCTGGGTGAGCTGGTATGCTAGTGCAAGTAATCTGGAGCTTGGTTGAGTATCTGAGGTGAGAACCTCTGACGGATAGTTCTGCAGAAATTGCTTCTTCAACGATGTTACCGTTTCATTGTTCAACTTTGGTGGAAAAACTTCTGACCATGACCCATCTGCAACAGATCCTGAGTGCGCGACCTGCACTGAACCGTCGGTAGAGGAACCTTGAAGGGTTTCTGGTTGTTGGGCGCTCCTCCAAGCTGATCTGATGGAAGCTTTTTGCAAAAGAGTCAAATGATCATTGTGAGGGCAAAGCTCCGCAAACAGAGCATCGGTAAAATCTGCTGCAGTGGCCGCTATTTCTCGAAAAGTTCTCAGGGTCCAACCATCAGCCATGATCCCTGAAGCCAGTGCCGCTTCCACTCCAGCATCAGCTAAAACAGTTTCCAAAGGCTCTGCCATGGAGACGTGGTCGAGGGTGAGAGAAAAGAAATATGGTAATGTGACACTGACATGGCGGGAGCCTTTTCATTTGTATGAATACATGAAGGAGGGGTTGCATGAAGAATGTATGGTTGGGATAATAGATGAAAATATACCCATAATAGTGCTGGGACATGAGTGCCACCTCAAGTCAGAATGCCATCACTGTCCAGTGAGCTGAGCCGGCAACGCAATGACAAAAAGGATGAAAGCAAGTGGTTATGATAACCATCAAAAATTTTGGCCATGACATGGCCATCACGTGGATTTGCACTCCGTTGTGAAAACAAGGTCCCCTCAAGCTAAAGGCTTAGGAATAATATAGACTATGGAACACATGAACACTTGAGAATGATTTCCCCTGCAATGTACAAAATTGTGAAAAATGATCAGCATGTCTGGTCCACCAGATGCGCAGCTCACGGCTGCATTATTTTCGATGGCAAGCGGCCAATCGGTCATACCAGCATAGCCTTCCAGGCTTTGACGCAAGCGGGTCTTTGGCAAAGGTGCAAGCTAGGATCGGCACTTTGGGCGAATCGAGCCCGATCTGGATCCAAGCGGGCTCCACAAGCGGCTTGGTAGTGTCGCCCTTGGAAGTAAGGGAACCAGTCTTTTGTTGTGCCAATCATGGCATGCTGAACATAGGAGACCGACGCAACCATCACTTCGTCCGGCTCGTCGGTGGGAATCACCATTTTTGGGCGTTTGGCTGCCCTCGCTGAAACCTCTTTGGAGACCTCTGAATCAGAGGAGTCAGAAGAGGATGAAGTGTCAGAGCTCTCTGACGAGGATTGTTCGTCGTGAGCAGCTGGAAGTTGGGGAGACTCGGGCACCTCAACTGGTTTGTTGAAATCAAAGCAGAGCCATTGCCTTGACATGGAGGTTTTTCTAAAGAACTCGATCTGGACTGCCGGTTCCACAACTGGTAACTGTCCACCTCGGTGTTGGGGTGTGACAAAACGTTTGCCACGTCTGATACTGTCAATCAGTTTTTTGTGGTACGCCAGCTGGCCGTGGACGTCATCACGGCTATAGAGCCTCAAGCTGCGAGATGCACTTTGACGATGGTGTCCTTGGAGAAGTCTCTCTTCGGAGGAGACCTGGCCCTCCGCCATAAGCTGCGACCCCCATGAAAGGAGCGTTGACTTCATTGAATGGACCGATAAATGGTCCGCCGTTTGCGGGGTACTCTTCCATGGGAGCCGAGCCATGTGTCGAATCCATTTCAAAGCCTCTGCGTATTGCATTGCTGACCATGGTAACTCAACGCCATCTTGACGCATGACCGGAAATAAAAAGTCCGGGACTGGCATGTCCAAGTCAGTTGTTTTTGCGTGATGCCACAACTCATCCATGGTTGACAGCCATTTTTCAGTCCATGAATACGTGCCCAGAGACAAAAGGCCATGCGCCACAAAGCCCCATGGTTGACCCCTGGATGAAGTCTTAGTTCGCCAACAAGTCGCTCGAAACGACTCCCCATCAAAGCAGAAACTTTTGAAACTGCACCTTTGTGCGTCCGCAAATCTGAGTCCACCCCACACGCATGCCAGAATGGACCCCAGTATAATAGTCTCTGCTGGTGTACAAGCCGCCATAAGGATTCTCCGCTCGAATTGCACAATCGTATACAGAGAAATGGGGATGGATTCCTTGAGCTCTTTGGGGATTCTGCTTTTTAAGAAGCTCTCTATCAAAGGTCGCCACGCAATTTTGAGCTGCTCCACCCCTGCATGGGTGGACATCCAACGGATAGCCTTAATTGTCAGTTGACACCCAGGTGAGCAATCAGAACTCTTTGCAAGTGATGTCGTAACCAGTGCATCGGCCAATTGTGCCTCTGTCAGTGTGCTCAATGATAAATCCAGTGATTTAAGGGTCTTGGCAAAACTGGTCCAAGCCTGAAAATACCGCAGCAGTGTTGAAGGTGCAAACTGGTCCAAGAGTCGCGCAGCATGTTGCGGGGCGTGACTGGAGTCTTGCAAAGCCATTGCAACTGTTGAAAATTTACCCAGGTCTTTCAGTATGGCAAACCATTGCTGAACCAACCAGTCCGATTGAGATGGATGTTGTAACCTCAATAATTGACCTGACGTCTTGGTCTGTTGTCGTTTTGATGACCCCACTGGCAAAAGCGGAAAGCTGAGTCCAGTACTGCGTGATGGCAAAGATCGTGAAGGCAAAGCATCTGTAGGCCCTGAAACCAGTGCATCCCCTGAAAGCTGAATCCGAACAGGTAGAGGAACTGTTGCTGATTTTGCTCGCACTTTAGGAACAGGAATGGGTAAACCACCAAGAGTCAAATCTGGGCCAGGATACTGTCGATGCGCCAGCCTACTGTGAGGGACTGGCAACGGTGCTGAACTCTTAGGCGCCGCTGGACATGCATCAGGTTTCTGAGTCTCAGAAATCAGAATCCAGTCTGTCTCATTGGGATTCATTTGAGTTGTCACTGGAGGAAACTAGGGAATCGCTAGATACCGATGGACCACTTGACACTGTTGGAGATCCTGGGGCTCGAACACGTTGCACTTGAGGAGATTGTACAGCTGAAGCCGATGAATACTCAAAAAGTAACAGTAAGCGTGCGTTGGAATTTCTCAAATGTCTCCAGTCCAACTGACCTAAATGAAGTAATATGCAACTGCGAATGCGACGATCTGGGCCCAAGGCAAAGAAAATCGATCTGAATCGCACTGTCCCCACACGTGCGGGTGTTCCGTGTGGTCGCGCCAATATCAGGCTGCTGCCATCAGGCCGACGCCCCAGGAAAATGGAAGACATGCACAAAAGTCAAAAACTGTCTGTGGAATGCAAATAGGAATGATTGACAAATTTCTGGGAACACATAGGGAAACAGCCCACACCCCCCAGGGGAAAAAAGGGTTGAGAAACCAACCAGCGAAGCAAAGCAAAATAAGTGCCAAAACAAGGCTGTTGTTGAGTGAACCCAGTGTTGAAACAACGAAACGTGGCTGTAAAGGAAAAAGCGTTTCCATTTTTGAAAATAAGCTGAATGCTTACTTGAGCCAACATGTAATGAAGCATTACATTGATTAAAACACAAACGAAACAAGTACGTTAAGAGACTTGGTCAAACCGTCACTCGGGTTTGAAGTCCAGGGATGTGCTCAAGCAAAAGGCGTTTCTTCTTCACCAGCATTTGAATGTACTTCGCACGAAGTTCTATGTGCCGGACGCGTCGCAACAACCCTTCCATCGAGCTGATGCTGATCGCGGCCGTCGCGTCGTTGCGCAAAACCAACTGGTAAGTCCCTGTTGTACACTGCGGGGTTCCCAAAATGGTCAGCGGAATCCCATCCAAAATGGATTCCAACAACATGCCTAACGACACCAACTCCTTCGAGTTTTCTGTCATCGCACACAACTCCGCCTCTGCACTACTCAAAGCTGGGCATTCCTGTTTCCTAGAAAACACCTTGATGCAGCAACCTTCGAACATCAAGACTCCCCCTGACACGGAGGCCACATTCCAAGACGCGTCGCAGAAACCAACAACGCTTCGCGATCCTACGCTTGGCGATCCTTCCGGAGAAGGCATGATCTGCACTTTTTTTTGTGGCCGGCGCCATTGTCTTTCGACTGGTCACCACACTTGAGGCTTACCTGCGGACCAGCGGGGAATCGAACCACCACCGGTAGTCTGTCTACCAACTACTCCACAGGGACGCCTGGAGAAGGCATGATCTGCACGCGGTGAAGGCGCGTCAACAACCAACGCAACAGTGCACGCAAACAAGCTTCTGCTGCACCTGATGGCTTCGACTGGAATCGCGCAAGGTATGAAACTGAAAAACAAAAATCAGCTCTAGACAACGCGGCCCATGCCAACTGTCCTAGAACCCTGCGGTACCGTGCTTCACCCTCCGCTGTCAAAGGCGTGTCTTCGCCCTGTTTCTCGCGATCCTTGTAGATCTCTTCCAGCTTTGGTGGTGTCTCGTTCGGTTTCAACTTCTCGTGCCAACTGTCGATGACCCCTGTCATGTAGGCTTCACTTACCCCCAGATTTAAGGTGGATTCCCCATCCCTTTCTCGATAGATGGTTCTCCCCAAAAACTGTAGGACGCCTCTCTTAAGCGCTGGAATCCTTCCAGTAAGTTTTATTCGCCAAATCGTCTGCAACTGTTGCAAAAACGATTCCCCCTCTTGCGGACTTTCAGCCGCGACGAGTAAGTCGTCGATACACCAGCACTAAAAGCATTCCATTGGGCGTCTGCAACCTGAATAAAGTATTCTCAAAGGTATCTTGGCCTCCCATGGAATATACCACCCGCTGCAATTCGAGAAACCACAACAGTGGGGCTCGCCTGAGCCCATTCATGGCTTTCCCTAGCCATGCGATCACTCGACATCCCTTGATTGTGAGGTTCGCCGGAAGTAACACTAAGTCACAAGATTCAGCTTCCACTGGCGCATGCATGAACGCCACAGAAACATCAGCAGTCAGCAAACTGAGATCTTTCACCACGGAGACTGCGAGCACACAACGAAGCCCGTCCAACGACGACGTTGGCGTGTAGATCCCAGCATTCAAGGCTGAGGTCCCTCCCGTAGCGAAGTCTCACGATTTCTGAGGTCTTTTGGGTCAATACCCAACGTGAGGTCAAGACCGTGACTTGTTTCTCCTTAGCAAGTGCCCGGCCATCCCGTTCGACAAGGCAGCGTCCGACCTTCAGTCGTTCAAGCTGCTGTACCTCAGTCTTCATTCCCTGTTTCACCTGCTCAAAATCCAAAGCAGCTCCAGTGAGCTCGTCAAAAGAACTTTCAGGAATGTCGACTCGAACCTTTTGACCTCCAAAGTCCTCTACAAAGAAATCACCATTTCCCTCACCAACAGGGAAAACACAACCAGACTCTCTCAAACAAAAAGTGTTCCACACATCAGCTTGTGTTTGAAGAATAAGGTTGTTCAACCACGCATCCCCTTCTTCCTCCTCAGATCCTTCCCCTTCTGAACCCTCATCAACCCTGTCGATCGTCATGGGCTCAGGACCTTCACCTACCTCACCTGCATCTACATCCATGCCATCAGCTCCATCTGCAATGGGCTGTGGAGACACCTCTTCCCTTGGGAAAACCGGTGGATCCAACTCTGGTGGAAAATCAGGTGGTGGTAAGGCCTGTTCTGCCTGTGGCGCCTCAAGACGTGGTTCTGGGAAGTCCTGTGGCCTGACGCTTGCCAAAAGAGGAAAAAGAGACTCAACATCATACTGGAGAGGTTCCTTCAGTTTGAATTTTTTTTCCGTCCAACGCCTTATGGCTTCCGCCAGGTCGTTCAACATGTTTCCAAGCATGTTGCAAATGAGATTAATTAATTGACTCGTGCAGGGGCCGAAGCTGTAATGGCCGCAAAAGTAAACTGGTAGAGGACCGATACATAGTCCAGATCCCTTGTCACATTTCGAGTGCAAAAACCGAAACACAAAGAACAGAAAGCAAACAACAAAAAAAACACACCAAAAACAAACCCAAACAAACAAACAAAACAACGACCCACACAAAACACAAACAACCACACAAACGCACCACGGTGACGTGACGGGTTCCAGTTTATGGGTGAAACAGTTCTGTTGAAGCGAGTTGTGATAGCTTAGTATCGTCTCGGCACATGCAGATGACAGCTTATGTGTCATGTTCGCCGGCCCATAAATAAACAAACAACAATCAACCGCCAACAAATCACAAAGGGCCACTCCGAGGGTGCAAGCAAAAAAGCTCAATGCGGAAACCAGGGATCCCCCCAGCCAGGATCCCCGAGATCACAAAGAGCAGCCATCATGGCATGACATTCACCCTGACACTTTGAAGCAAACACCGACAACGCCGGGTCACAACAAAGTGGTGAGAAACTACCGCCGTGAAACAGAAGGGTGAAAAGTGATCTAAGGTGAAAAAGACGGCGCGGTACCAGCACTCAGCTACCCTCAGAGTCCGCTCAGTACTGCTTTTCCAATCATCATATTGCACCGGTATTGTGAACAGCTTCACTATGCGAGTGCTCATGCTATGCAGTTTCGTGATATGGGAAATTGTACCCATATATGGGAGTTGCAGTGCACTCTGGCGGTGTATACCGCTTTCAAACTGAATCCAATGCGATCGAGTTTACGAAGGGCGAGCTCGACAATATGGATGCAGGCTTGCAAGCGTTGCGCAGCTCGAGCGGTCACTTAGCCAGTGTTGAAATCAACGGCATTAAATGCAGTCAGGTGATCATGGTAGCTAGCTCAGTTACCTTGGTGTAGGAATACGAGCGTTTTTCTCTGCCCAAGGACCAGGTCTATCTTCAAAATGTTCAAACGAGGTTCTGGACAGGCAACTTGTGTCAGCTGTGTTAAGGTCCTCAGTCCGGTAGTGTTGTACGCTCGCATGTATGAGCTGTAGCTGTCGACTAATCACTTCTCGTTCCGTAACATTGGCACGGGCTTCTACTCGAATGCGCAGACTTCTTATGCAACAGCAGGCTGTGCGAATGTCTCTGCAGTCTTGCTCGTTGATAACACCTGCAAGGAGTTCTGTTTGCTGCAATACGGCGTGGGTATCTTCCAAGGTTCTGAGAGTATTCGTCAGTCTGTGCACATAGTCCTGCAGTAGGAGGAGATCCTGTGCCTCATTGTGAGTCTGGGGTTCTTGAGGCAGGCATACTACTTCACTTGATTGCACGGAGCTCATATGGTCGGGTGACATTCAAGCAATGCAGGTTTTTTGTTTTTTTTTCCTCCGGTTTGGCCGATTCGCACTAGGCACGGTCCTTACAATTGCGTAAGCAGTGAAAAGCAGTAGTGTACAGGACACGTGTGGTCCAAAAATCTCAGGCAAATCATCATGAGAAACTAATCAAACAACAAGAAACACAGCCAAAAAACGACCCGCAAATCCCCCAGCCAGATTTGCGTTTCGCCACCAAGCAAAACAGCGAAGCAACAAAGAAAGGGGCAGGGCACAACAAGAACCAACACAAAAATTTCTCAGATTTGCCTTGGATACAGCGACCTGAGCCACTGTATCATCATCAAAAACATGCAAACTAATTAATTGCGGCGGTGCACTGAGTTGTACCTGATTGCCCAGACCGTCTTACCTGAGAGCAGCAAAGAGCGTCCATCATTGTAGGCAGACTTGATGTGTGGAACAAAGGCCGCCAGCATAGACGATTTGTCAGTAAATAATCTTCCGCTGCTCTGCTGTTCACACTGTATGGTACAGCATATGCCAGGCAGTCTATTCCTATCAGCATACACCACCGCAAGGGACTGTAATCTATTTCCCCCCCAAAACGGGGAGGAGGACACAGACAGCCTGCAACATTGTAAGCACTTGCAGAAACCGTCACGTGACTGTGCCCAAGACCCTAAGGCCGTGGGTGAAAAGGCAAAGGCCTGACCGGCTCAGTACGGCCATGACAGAAAAATGATGTTTCGACTATACCATGGGCTCATGAGCACTTCCAGTATGATACTGCAGGTAGGTATACAAAAGTCGCATTTGCATTGCTGTAAGTCTTGTGCACTAAAACGATCAATGATGAGGTGGTTCGGTGCGCCAGCACCAGATACTCAGACAGGAGTCACTAGGCGTCATCGTCCCAGCAAGTTCTGCGGAGAGGACCGGATGCACAGGAAGGCATCTGTATCTTCCAGACAAAGCCACTCTCCCATTGAGTGGGCTATAGGCCAGAGCAATACAAAAAATCCGCACAACGAACCATGTGGGCAGGCTTTGCTGCACTCGGGCGCTCCAGACTGAACTGCAGGAAGCACAACTGGACAGCGCCAGTAGAGCTCACTGCAGTGCAGCCTAGTCCATGGCTCTACCGGGAATCTACCGCCCCTAAAGAAAACACACAGGAAACAAACATCAGAGAGAGAGGGGCCCATCCCAATATAGCCAAAGAGGAAGCCACCAGACAAATAGAACACAAACAAACAAACAAACGAATTCAAAAGGGGATCAACTCAACTAAAAAAGGGGGGGGGGACGGCGAGCAAAGGCTGTCCCACCTCGGATAGATCCTTAGTCACTACAGGATGAGATCAATGTGGCCATGGTGAAAAAGTGGGTTACTGTGCGGAGCTATACCCTCGGTATCCAGGCAACAGAGGAAGCAAAAAACACCGCACGCCCAAACAACACGAAACCTGCCATCAAGGGGGACGCGTAGAGGGGGGAGCGGCCAAAGAACAGCCCATGCAATTCAACAAGCCAGCAGAGAAAACGAGGAGAGGAGCCAGGAGGCAGCACAGGACAGAGAGAGAGAGGACACACACGCACTAGAAGGGGTACGAACGTGTCTTAGCGGAGTCCAGGAAGGGGACAAGGATCATACCATGATGAATACCTCAGTGAGGGAGCACACAGCACCCCAACAACACATGAAGCATGGTGTAGAGGGAAAGATCCCCACACAGGGCCAAGGCCTTTGTTGCCATGAGACATGATGAGGGGGGGAAACAGTGCGCAACAAACACTCCAAGCGCAGAGGCAAAGCAACTAGGCCGTCGCCGGAAGCAACGATACCCAGAGGGAGGGACCAGTAAAACCTGGACCAAGGCGCCAACGAGGACCATCCGAGGGGGAGGGAGGGCGACGGCAGGCAGGGACCAAACAATCAACCAGAAAAGAATCACCAACCGAGGCACTACGCCTACTGTAGCTCTGCACATTGCATCAACTATGGATAAAACGATGAGTTCACGGACCTTAGCTAGTGGGACGGGTGAGAGAGGGGTAGTCTCGTCAGTATTATGTCAGGGGAAAGCGAAACCAGTTACTTCATCACCTATGATTGTCAGGCACCGAGTGAGAGCATGCACTAATGCAGTGGGCTGTATGGTGTGAGGAGGCCTTAGTGTAATCTAAGCTCTCGGCTGGACAACTCATTCTAAGCACTAGTGCAAGGGGAAAGCATGCTGCTCGGCTTGTTATGCCTAGGCTCTTACTCCCACATGAAAAACACATGAGTGTGGATACTGGCTGTTGGAGGTCTGAATCAGTAGGGGCCAGGCATGTGATAGAACAGTTTGATAAGTATGAATGAGGAGAAGCTGTGTCACCTACTGCATACCAGTGCACCTGTCACGTCTTTGGACAGACACACCAGTGTGGAAGTAGCCTCCCAGGCATGGGTCATGAGGAACCTGACAATTATAAATGAGGAAAAGCTGTGCCCCGACTGCATACCAATGCACCTGTCACGTCTTTGGACAGACACACCAGTATGGACAGTAACCTGAAGTAGAAATGACGAAAGACCCAATAGTGATTGAAATAAACTCCCACTTCAGTTGCTGATGAAACAAAAACCAATGTCGTGTGAAAGACAAAGCGAAGTGAAACAGAAAAGAGAAAAGGGGGAAAGAAGAGACAAGGTGGACACAAATAGGGAAAAGATGGGAGATGGTGTTGGGGGGATCATGTCGTACCTCTCATGAAATGTTCCAAGTGATGCTTCTTGTCCGATGTGATAGTGTCGTTCCATTCATTGGTGAGTGCAAACGAAACTGGGTTAGCTGCTTGCTGAGCAATAGCTCGCTGATGTAGCGCTCGTATCGCCCGTTGATGTTCATCCAGATCTTCCGGAGGAACCCTCTTGCGGACTCTCCTGTCTGGGAAGGTTCGTTCCCGCAAGTTGGCTTGCAAGGCATGTCCAGCTACATAAACTGCAGGTTGCTGGAATAAAACACGCTCCGCAAATCTGTTGATATGCACTGTCCATTCAGCAAACATATGGCTGTGCGACAGTTGATTCCTGAGTCGCGCTACCGTTTGATGCAGGCTCCCATTGGTATGCCACAGTAACAACAGACTGAAGTTGGAAGGCCAATCAAGTGGGCACAGTGTGGCTGTTTCTTTCCATTTTTCAGGTGTAAGCTCTTCTTGAGAAGGTACGATCACTTCCAGAGTAGTGCGAGTCGGTCCCAGTGGTTGGAGACCTCGCATCATGGATGGTTCAACGAGCCCTGATGTGTATCCATGGATGAGCTCCTGGAAGCATCTAGCCATTTGAAAGTCTTCATCCAGTCTAAGACGAAAACCAGGCATGGTTTTGGCAGCAAATTTGACTGCTTGGAGCAGCTGTTTTGCTCCTTCCACTCGAGTCTCGTCACAGGAACGTTTCGGACATGCGATGTTGATTTCTTGTGGTTTCTGCGCATTCTCAGGGGCATTCTCAGGGGCATTCTCAAGAAGTTTGGGAGCAATTTTGCAGCCCAGCTGGCCGGGAACCATGCCAATAGAGCAGAGGCACCACTCGTAAGGTCCACTAGCCCAGTAGTTCGTCGATGCGGCCGATCAGTGACCAGGACTTTTACTGGGCCACTCGGCGCTCGACTCCGGTTCACCTCAGAACTCTCAAGGGCCGAGCCGATGAGCTCAGACAGGATGGGCCGAAACCAGTACGTGGCATACAGCAAGCATTCAGTTTCTGGAGTCACCATGCATTCAGCCAATCTCATCAACGAGCTCATCGCTTGGGCGAGCTTTTCTGCCAAACGAATTGTGAGAGCCCTTGCCGTCTGCAGGAGGACATCCTCCATCGTTGTGGCACTTTGTCCACGCAACCACAGTTCACACACACTCAGCAAGATGCGCGAAAACTTTTCTTGGATGGCAGTCAATGACAACGTCAATCTCGCCTGTAGCCATAACTGTGGGACAACTCCAAGGTTTTCAGGCATGCAAAAAGGTTTCCGTAGGTTGGACATCAGTGATCAGGATAGCCAGCTTGTCGGCTGCACTCGCGATCTCATCTTCAGAAGGATCTTCAGCTGCATCAGGTACAGGTGGACACCACGCAACTGTAGGGTCCTCTGGGTCACTCTCGTCATCGGTAGAGGCCGCTTCCTCATCCGAGGAGAGGTCATTCACTGTGTCTCCTGCACCCTCGGGGCTTGCAAAATTCATGGACCCAGGATCAATCCGGCGATCCATGTGTTCAAGAGGTCCGGTTGCAACCGATGGACATCGAAGTAGTGGATACCCGGTATTACGACAAGCTGCCGATCCTGTATACCCACGTGAAAAAAGACCTTGTGGCCTCGATGTCGATGAACAAGTGCTGGGGACCCATTATAGGCTGCACAGATCCAGAGAGGTGATCTATACCCATCAGCAGCATAACCATACAAGTATTCCCGATCACAAAGTGACCCATTGTTTTGAGATATTGGTCCAAGAGCCGCCCACAAAAGGTCCGAGCAATGGGTAGCGAGACGATAACGACCTCCAGCAACTTCAGGGCAATGCGCTTGACAGCTCGCTGAGCAGGGTTCTTACTGGTTCCGCTAGACATCACCTTTTCATGTACAAGTAATATGACACACCGATGCTGAGTATCTGGCAACTGGGGGACACCCAGTAATGCTCTGCCCGCCATCACATTGGCTTCTAAGTTGCCTAGATTCCCAGCCTCGCAGAGTCTCGCGGCGAGGTCATTGGAACATCCGACGGTGCACTAAACAGGTAAGTTTGCTCAAGCATGTGCCAAGCTGTGCCACTCAGCCAACATGGTCTCGAGTTGTTCACCCGAAAACAAGCTCGCACTCAGTACCAAGCACTACGTGAAGAAGTTCAAACCCTCGCACGAGCACAACGCATCCGTTTTTTTTCCGTCCAACGCAATGTGGCTTCCGCCAGGTCGTTCAAGCACGAGCACAACGCATCCGTGACTATCAAGCAAACAAGTTGGCCTTGATCCAAAGCCGGAATTTCAATTCATGCACTTGAAGGCAACTGACTCCGGTTATGTGTCACCATGGGGTACTCATGATTGATTACTGACCGCTGCGACTAGCTTTGCTGTCAGCATGCCGGAGCCAGTATGCGACGGGAGGCGGAGAGGAGCGGTATAATCATCCTTTTCAGGGTTTTGAGTTGTTTTGTTAAAGCACATCTCGCCATGGTGCCCGTCGCCGTTTGACCTTCGCTCAACCAATTTTTCAACCGGCCAAATGATCTTCACCACACCTCCACATGCCCTCTCTCGACCAAGGTTGCAACACGGTGCGTGCCAGTTGAATGCCCTGAGGCTTTACGTCAACCTACAAACCTGTAGACAACTTACTTCTTTTGAATGGAGCGACCGACTCCTATCAAAGACGCCGCTGTCCATCGTCTTGCAAAGTCCATCACTCAACTGACCCTCTATCTTGGATAGCTGTACCATATCTGCCAGTTCCGAAGTAACCCAGGCGCAGAAAGCTTTACTACAGCTTCACCATACAGCCAAAGGAGCCAGCACCTCATATGAAGAACTCAATGCACAGATATCACCACGCACTGATGACGAGTACAATCTCCCATACCATGAAGACGAGTTGCAAGAGCACTAGCACAGTGGTGCATACCGCACCCGCAAGTTTGATGCAGTATGATGATTGGAAAAGCAGATCTGAGCGGACTCTGAGTGTGCCCTGAGCGCCGTAGCCTCGATGTCATTTTCACCTTAGATCATGTTTCACTCTCCTGTTTCACTGCGGTAGTTTTTCTCATCACTTTATTGCCTGGGTGTAATGTCATGCCGTGAAGGCTGCTCTCTGTGATCTCGGGGATCCTGGCTGGGGGGATCCCTGGTTTCCGCATTGAGTTTTGTTGCTTACTACACCCTGCTGTGGCCCATGGTGATTTTGTGGTTTTTCCTGTTGTTGATTTGCTTTATGGGCCTGCGAATATGACACATAAGTTGTCATCTGCATGCGCTGAGATGATACTAAGCTATCACCTCCTGCCTTAACAGATCTTTTTTTTCACCCATAACTGCAACCTGTCACGTCACTGCCTTGTAGTTGTGTGGTTGTTTGTTTTTTGTGTGGTTTGTTTTTGTTTGTGTGTGTTTTTGGTGTTTTTGTTTGCTTCTGGTTCTTGGTGTTTCGGTTCTTGTTCTCTGGTAACGTGACAAGGGTAGGACTATGTTTCGGTCCTCTACCAGTTTACTTTTGCGGCCACTACAGCTTCGGCTCCTGCGTGAATTAATTAATTTGTCTCAAATGCAACATGCTTAGAAACATGTTGAACGACCTGGCGGAAGCCATACGGCGTTGGACGGGAAAAAAAAACTGGCTCCGGTTATGCCTACCGTGTTACCTGTGCAACTGCTGCCAGCGGCTCGCAAGATCCACTCTGACGACCTCGGCATTATTGAAAACAAACCACCATCACAGCTCTCCTTAATTGCTATTCAACTCCTGCAACAGATTCCTCCACACATGTTGTTTCCTTTGTGATTCTAGAAACTAGGGCCAAAAAGGACTTTGAACCTACTGCCGCCAAAACCTTCCCCCATGGTACTAAGTACCGCCCTACTTCCGACAGAGAACTTTCAATCACAAGACTTTGAGTCTTCAGATCCAACCCGCAAGGTACCCCCAAATGCAACCCCAACACCATGTCCAGCGACTAACTAACCCACCAGGACACGTCCAAGAGCCACATGAGCGGACAGTCTACCAGAAGTATGGGCATCTCTGGCCCAACGCAGAGGATTGAGGCACTCAGGATGGTTCTTGGAGTCGCCTGAGGGGCGTGGAGTGTTGGAAATCAACGGTTTGAGAAAGGCATGAACGGTTTGAGAATTGTCTCTCAGGCATGGATCGTTTTCTTTTCATCTATTGTCAAGAGCATTGGAGTAGTTTCAGGTACTGTGGAGTCTTGTTTGTATGTTGGTCGAATGGTTGGCGAAGATCAGGCACCCATCGTCATCATGCCGTACGTCGATGATTTGCTTGTTGCCACCACTTCGGAATCAGCTCTCAAGACACTCATGACTCCACTCATGTCAAGGTTCGAGAGACTGGCCGCGTTGGTTTGAAAGGGGGACACTTGGTCGAAGTATCTTTCGAAGGCCAGGCTCATCTGCTTTGTACATGCAGGTGGATCCAACGTACTTGGATGAAGCTTTTGCTGAGTTTGATTTGAAGAAGGGAAGCGCAACATTTCCGGATTTGCGTCCCGAACAGGAAGGAAGCCAACCATTGTCAGTAGAAGGACATGCACGTTTTCGCAGAGTTCTAGGTCGTTTGTCATGGTATTGCCAAACTCGTCAAGACTTGTTGATTTTGGTCAGCATGCTTGGAACTGGTCAGGCACAACCGTTTGAGACCCATGAAAAATGTTTGCGTGCTGTACTCAGGTACCTTATGACTGACATGGATGTCGCATTGCGTTTTCCATCAGAAGAGCTTGCTTTGCCCGATGTGAAAGGTTTGGAAGTGTACACAGATGCTGGGTTTGCACCCATGAAGAGTACTGGACGTCGTTCTGTTTCAGGTACTTGCTTCATCTTTCAACAGTGTTTGATGAAGTGTTTCAGCAGGCACCAGTCAGCTGTGACGCTCTCCTCCTGTGAGGCTGAGCTTGTTGCATTACAGTCAGGTGTTCAGGAAGGAATCGGCTTGCTCAGGACTTTGGGTTTTGTGCTTGGTCGTTTGTATCCATGGGTTGACATTATTATCCCTCAGGACGCTCAGGTGACTTGGTATGACGAAGCAGAGTCTGATGACGAAGACTCTATGAAAGTTCCATACTTGTTTCCACTGGTCGTCAAGACCGACAGTTTGTCAGGGAAAATGCTTCTCGAAGCATCTGATTTGCAACGAAAGAGCCGACACATTGAGATTAAAGTTTATTGGCTCCGAGAGTTGATGGATCGCAAAGTTTTGCTTTTGTCGCATGTTCCAGGAACTTTGAACCCAGCAGATTGTTTTACCAAGTGCTTGCCAACTCAGAAGTTTTTATTTTACAGGAACATGCTTGGATTTGTGAAAGTTGATTTCAGTTTGATTTCGAACATCCTTGGTTTTTGCTTGAAGGTTTGTGACAACAGTTATTCAAAACCAATTTCATGTTTGTCAAACAGGAACTGCGTTTTGTGCGGAGAACGTTTGCTTTTGTTTGCTTTGGAAGAAGAACTGGAAGTTTCAGGAGATCAGGGATCATTTCGTCATGTGAAAGCTGTGTTTGCTCAAGAAAGCTTGACAAACCCGGACAGTTTGCCTCTTGTTGTCGCGCTGATGGCAGAGGAAGACACACGGTCCAGTGTCTCTGGGTTCACTCGTGTGGACTGGACGACAGGAGAGCCGAGAGAAGACCCGACTGGGGGCGTTATGCGCCGAGATGCAGTGGTCGAGGAAGTGGTTGAAGCTTCATCAGGTGAGCCAATGGCGACTGCTTCAGGTACACCAGATACCAAAGGAGCAGTTTCAGGTGGACCAGCCACAGGTGAAGCAACTTCAGGAGAGAAGCAGCCAGGTGGACCGTCTTCTGGATCTGGAAGGAAACCTCAGGTGAAGAAAATGCCCAAGAGGCCTGCAGCCAAGCTCATGCCGGCGCAAGATCACCAAGGTGAAAACAGAGCCTGGGACAACTGCCAAGGTACCCGGGAAGAACCGCTTCAAGAACCAGGAGACGAAGAGACGCCAGAAGGCGAAGTGGGAAGAGATTAAGAAGACTGCAAAGGAAGAGCGTGCTCAGCCTGCACCAGCCTTAAATTTGAGATTCCAGCTCGTGGAGGAGATGTGCCAGTTCGAAGTTTTTTCGACCCTATCACCAAACAGAGCAGCTGAAAAGATGGCCGAAGGGGCTAAGGCACCAGCTACCGTAGCTAAGGCACGAGCTACTCCGTAGATGTTGCTACCCCGAACACAGCTGTGGACCTCGTGACGCCGGTTTCAGACAGTGTTGGACATGGTGATGCTCATCTTGTCGCGGCACAGGGATCTGGAAGATTGTCAGCGCTGACAGTGCACCAGCCGACGCCAGCAAGCTCACAAGCTCCTACGCCTACTTCTCCAGCAGGAGATTCCCTTGTGGCAGGAGAAGCACCAGGACAAAGTTCAGTCCACTGGTCGAGCGCTCCGGTGATATCACCGCTGCCGGTGACACCCCAGCCAGCACCGGTGGGAGGCGAGACCGAGGTTTGTGTGGCATGCCAAGGGAGTGGATTGCTGAACTCGCAGGTGAATCTGCGATTGTTCCGACTTATCGGAACGGGGCAGCTCCGTTTGGCGGGGCAGACTGCCCAAGTTGCGCCAGTGACCCCGGCTCCGGCCGCACCTGCGACCCCGGCTCCGGCCGCACCTGCAACCCCAGCTCCGGCAGCTGCAAATCCACGGGGCCTGGTAACGGGACCGAAGTCAGTCCAAGCCTCAGTGAAAACTCAGGTAGATCTCGTACTCCAACTCGTTCAGGTGTTTGCAGTGTGACTGAAGATGGAAGTATGACCATGTTTGATTCAGGTGGAAATCTTTTGATTTTGGAACTTGCTTGTGGTGTTGACTCAGTGATTCAAAATGCTTCTAGGGAGTTTGGATCCAGTTACATTGGAATTCATGCCGGTTTGGAACTTCCTTCAACTCAACGTCAGGCCTATAAGTTCTTGAAGAGCTTTGCTGAGGGATCTTCCGGTAGTGCGGATTCACAGAAACTGATTCAGGTACACATTTCTCTTCCCTGTACTGGGGTAGCCCTTTGTTGGACTTATCCAAGAAAGACAGGAAACCTGCTCAGGATGCATATTTCAGGCTTCTTGATCATTGCAAGAGATATGTTTCATATCAAGGGCATGAGCAATGTGTGTAGTGCTGTGACTCTGGAGCTTCCGAAATCGAACCGTTTTTGGTCAGACGAGAGATTGAAGAAGTTTCTAACTGACCACGACATGCAAAAGTTTGCGGATTGTGCTGCATGTGCCATGGGTTTGGAGACTAGTCAGGGACAACCTATTGGTAAAGTCTTTCGCATTGCATGTTCGGATCAAGTACTTGCCACAGGTCTTGGAAAGAGATTTCGGTGTAAGTGTGCTCAGGACCACGCTCCATTGAATCAGGTCAACTATTCGATGACGGAAAGATACTCATATAAGTTTGCCAGATTCTATTGTCGTGCTATTGCACTTCGTTGGATTGATCAACAGGAAGAAACATCGTGATTTTGTTTGTCATTGACTGCAGTTTGCATTTCATGTCAGCAGTTTGACTTCAGGAAAGCACAGTTTTCTTTTTCAGCTGAACCGTTCGGTGGAATTTGCATGTTTGCATGGTTCACAGCGGATTCAGGGACATTCGATTGTCAGGCACAGTTTTCAGTGAAGACTTCACTAAGTGAATTCTCAGGTTTTGTCGTCAGGAATCAGGTGATGACATCAGTATAGATTTCAGGAGCCTATCAACTCCGTTGAGAGAGTGCTCGCATCAGGACGCTCACACTCCAGTTGTTTTGTTCTGTTGTGTGTGTGTGTTTTCTTTTTCGTGTAGCCCGGGCCGGCCGCGCCGCGTTCGCCACCAATGGATGAGCTTCTCATTGTGGTGCTATTTTCTGCATTGACTGGAGTGATGATTGGATCTTTGGGGACAGTTGTTATATTCTGGCTTTGTGGAGCACTGGAACGTAAGACAGTTATTGAGAAAGTTAGTCCAGAGTTGAGGGATGCGACAATTCAGGCTGAATATACTCAGGCTACATCGGATGAAACGTCAGACTTCAGACAAATGCACAGAGCTCAGACTTCGTCTTCTTATCATTTGTACATTGGAACTGCGGAGAGGTGTCATCATCTTGATCGCCGTTGTCGTTGTTAACCAGATTGGGACAATGCGAAGAGAGGACTTACAATTTGTGAATTCTGCCGTATTTCATCTTCGACTTTTGAGATTGGGCAATGTATTTTTGTTTCTGAACAAGGACAGAAGTTTCATTTGACCCGATTTTGTCGTACTTTCAAGAGTCTGCCGGTGACTGAATATGCAAGGTGTACTGCATGTTGTACAATGGAACATTCTACACAGGTTTTATTCGGAGATTCAGTACCTCGCCAGCGAAGAACTGCTTCGTCAGCTTCTTCTATTGCAGGTATGTCAGAGGACTAGATTTTTCTGGATTGGAATGGGACGCCATGACTTTCTGGATTGCATTGCATTGCATTGACTGCACTACGTATTGGACGAAGACTCCATACTGACCTCTCATCGAAAGGGGTGTGAAAATCCTACCTGGTATAGCGCTGAGAGATCAGTGACGTTGCACAGTTTTGATTTCACCAAGTATCGTCTGTGGACGAGCCTATTTCGATGTGGAACGATTGTGAATGGACAGATCGTAGTTTGTAGTTTTGATTTGACCGAATATCATCTGTGGAAGATATACTTTTGAATGTTTTTGGATGCTCTATGAAGCATAGATCATTTTATGACACTCAACGAGCACAACCGACACTGCGGTTGCACTCGTCTCGTTTTGTAGTTGAGAGTTGTGATGTTTTTGTAGGAAACCGAACATTATTTGAACAGTTTGGAAATATTTCAACAGTTTGAGAACCGAATGAAAACTTTTGATCCTCAGTGGATCGCTTTTCGGAATTTCGTCAAGACTGGAATCCAGTTTGCAGTTTAGACAAAAACCCCTCCTTGGTTTTTGTCACCTTTAAACAGTATTTGAACTGAACACCCAACGACATTCGTTGGCTCAAGCCCGAGCGAGAGAAACAGAGCGTGTGTTGAAGCGTTGCTTGTTGTCTGGAGTGATTTGAGCGAGAGAGCACGGAAAGTTTGACTCACGTTTGTGTATTTGTGGAAAAGCCTTTGGGTAACTTTGATCGTGATAGGTTTTGTTTTGGTTTTCAAGGCACAACTTAGCGGTGCAAAGTTTTACGTTTCCTCAAAGTCGGTGGCTGGTTTCCCCAAAATCGGTAGATTTCCCTCGAATCGGTGTCAGATTTCCTTAAAGTCGGTGACGTGTTTCCGTTGCATCGGTGGCAGATTTTCTCAAAACGGAACCGCTTTATTGCCCAAAACCGGAGCCATTTTTCTTGCTCGAACAAAGCCAGTCTTTCCCTAAAACGTATTTTCTGTTATTGCTTCAATTTAGGACAAGCACACACAGTCCAAAAGGATAAGAACACCAGAGAGAAGAACTGTATTCCAGATTTTCCTTCGATTTTCCATCTAAAACTATTTTCCCTCTTGTCATTTCACACTGAACGACAACGGCGCGTGCGTGCACAAAGCCATCCGTCAAACCAATCACCACTTCCATGAGTTTTTGCCACTCCATTTTGTGTTTGTGCCACGTTTGGGTGAAACTCTGCGCTGAACAGCTCCGTGGCTCCCTGTACCAGCCGCTCACCGTTCGGTTGTGGCAAATTGCCTCCACCGAATTTTGGGGAAAATTAGCCACAGACTTTGGGAAAATCTGCCACCGACTTTGGAAAATCCACCCTGCGAATCCTCCGACTTTGGGGAAATCCGTCACCGACTCTTGGGAAATCCGTCGCCAATTTTGGGGAAAATCCATCACCGATTTTGGGAAAATCAGCCGTCACCGACTTTGGGAAAATCCGTCACCGATTTTGAGGAAACCTGTCACCGATTTTGGGGAAATCCGCCACCGATTTTGCGGAAATCCGTCACCGATTTTAGGGAAATCAGCCACCGATTTTGGGGAAATCTGCCACCGATTTTAGGGAAATCTGCCATCGATTTTGGGAAAAATCACTTCAACTTGTTATTTCCCAGTTTGATATGCCGCCTTTGTGTCTTTCTATCATCCCCTTTACAAGAATAACAAGTAAAATCCCACAATGACAAAACCAAAGTGCAAAGCTTGCCACAACAAAACATAGTACGCATCTTACAATGGAGAAGACGCAGATGCACGGAGCAAAAGGAAGTCGCAATTTGATAATGAAACTGCCCAATGCTCACAGTCGGGTCGTCATCAAGAGCCTCACAAAGCAAAAACTGTTTCAAGAAGTTGAGAAAGAAAAACATTGCCACACTGCACCCGTTGCTCACAAGCCAGCCTCTATGGAATGAGGTATCCGTAGCAGTCCGACCTGAATGATTGCTTGACCCCCGCACTTCAACACGGCGTTTGAAACAAGTACCCCTTGAAGCACTTCTGAAGCCCCCTTGAAGCCCCCTTGAAGCCCCCTTCAAGCCCCCTTGAAGCCGCCTTGAGAAGGGCTTGAAGCCCCCTCGAAGCCTTCAAGCTCCCATTCAAGCCTTCTGAAGGTGAAGGGTACTGTCATTTGGTTGGTTACCGTTCTCTCGTCTGGCTCTAACTTTCACTAGTGCTTCTAATGGTGCCAGACAAGTTTGGGGGAGGCCTACCGCCGCATGCTTTTTGTGGTTGGCCTGAGGGAGATCGGCGGGCGATGGTTTAACGCCGGAGCATTGGCCGTGCCCCGGAGGCTGGTGACATACTCAGTGAACTGTGGAGCAAGTGAGTTGATTCTTGTACCACGGGTGGTCAAAGTAGAGTTGGTACTTAGTTAGCACTTGGGCCTCGACTTGCCGGATTTGAGATTCAGTTGGAGCCGGGGACACCAGGAAGCCATCGTGGATCCAAACGATTGGTTGGATTACAGTTTGCCGCGCGCAAAAAAGAAATTCATTGAACTTTCCTTTAAAAACCCTGTCGCACCTGCTGGCATGGTCCGGCTCATAGATTTGAGGTTTGAACAGGTTTGCTTGAGGTTTTGTACACATGAAAAACCAGGGAATCGCATGTCCATGTGTCTCACAGGCAGTTTGCCATTCAGCAACTACTGCGCCAGTGGCCGCTGGCTTTAGATTTCATCTTTGCTCGATGTGTATCCCCTTGTCTCTGGAATTTTAATATAGGATGTTGTGCAAACGAGAAGCCTCTTAGATTGATCGCACACCGGCCGTTCGATTTCACGTTCACGTTTGTATCAACATTGGATTGGGGGAAGGGAGGGAACTCATTGAATCCAATTCAAGCTTCGGAAAACATTATGATCCTGGAGACTAATGACTGTACCTCCTCAGTATGGAACCAAGGTGTTTCATGATGTTTTTCATTTGTTTACTCGCTTCTAATGTTAGGACCGAGCCTCAGAGCGAAATCGGCCGCAACAGAGGGGAAAAAAAGGCACGCTTTTCTAAAAGTTTGGTCTGTTTCCTCACTGGAGACTTGGCAAACGTCAGTGGGGCAAAA
>CAMXCT020001438.1:105000-152507 GCA_947184155.2 Cladocopium goreaui | reverse complement strand
TCCAGGCAGTGCTGGAAGAGGTCAGGGGGCTGCCGGCCGCTATCGTCCTCAATGAACAGGCGGACAGTCCAGCTGCAACAGACATCCTGAGCCGGCTAAAAGCCAGGTTTGCTCAAGGCATTGCAGACGGATCTGTCGAAGTTCGCATGGCGCAGCCATGAGGGCCAAAAGTTGGTTCCTATTTCACAATTTGAATGGTGTCACACGCATGCGTGAAAACATGTTGCTTTTGTTCGGCGCAGCCTTCCTTCCTAATCAGACAATAAGGGAGGTTCATGGCTTTGAGGTGGACCTGTTGTTTTTTTTTCTCCTGCAGGAGCCCGCGTAAAGCTATTGGTTTGGACATGCTTACAATTTTGTTTTAACATGGTGGTGCGTGGGCTTTAATTCGTGAGCAAGAAAAGGATTGGTGCGCAGGCATGAAAAAAAAAACGCAGTCAGAGTTTTTTGCCCTGTGCGGAGTCAGGGGGGTCGGTCATGTATTTAAGTTTGTAAGTGTGTTTTTAAAGTGGTTTTTTTGAACAATGGCCGGTAGTGTCATGAAAGGAATCAACATAACAAAATTGCACAGCGGGAATTGAGGGAGTCACTGCCAGCGTTGAGCGCAATCCCATTCGCAGTCGAACATCAGACGAGCAGTGATCTCCTAAGTGAACTGACTGTACGGATTCCTTGCATATGGTTGGACAACGCAACACGTCACAGCAAATAGGCCGTCTATTAGCGTGGCCTGGAGTTTGGAACCAGCATCCTCTCATGGCCTGAACTAATTATAGCCGAAAGGCATCCTGATTTGATTTTATTAATTTATCGATCTTTGTTATTCTTTGTTTGGGAGTAGATCTGTCATGATCTATCCAGTTCGGAAGAATTGCAGCTGCAGTATGCTGCCATCGAACTCTGGTGCAGCCGCTTGTAAACCTCCACCTAGGCCTCTGGAAGCAGAGAGCCCCAAGGAAGACAGGCACCGTCGCAAGTTTTGGCATGAGGAAAACCGACATCATTTGCAGTTGAATCATCTTGAATCGCTATCGGAAAAAAGTGCTGGGCAAGTTCCATGGAATCCAGCCATCACTGGAAGTATTTGGATGCAGAATACGGCCCAGCGGCCTAGTAAGATTCTTGGCAGCACTCTTTGGTCTTGTGAAGGTTGCAGACTGAAGAGGAGGCATTTCAGGAGCTGAGCGTCAGGTTCAAAGTCCTCACTTGTAACCTCTCCCATTTCTTTGAGCATTTCTCAACAATTACTACTTCCAAGATTTCTCACCATGACATGACTTCTTTTGATTGAATCGATGCTTTAATTATTGATCGTTTGATGAACCAAAGAGCGGTTTGAGTGGTTTGTTGTTTAAAGATGTTCTAAAGACTTAAGGTTGGCGACGTTTCAAGTCCATTTAGATTCCATTTCAATATATTTCAAGCCCATTTCGGTTGGCACAGTGTAGGAGACCTTTGCGAAACTGATGGGTGAACTCGACGCTCCCGTTGGAGCAGAGGGCGAGCCACCAGATGCAGAGTGATGTGGTGAAGCATGGTGAACCGCCTGCAGCTGGGTCTTGGCAAAGCCAAACCACAGAGCGGTGTCTTTTCAGATGGAAGGCATGTCGTGGGTTAATGGTTTTGAATTGGCTGGAAATGTCATGAATTTTCAGCGCCATCAGATTTTGAACATCAAAAGGGTCAACTTTGCACTGGAGGATGGCACCATAGGACACCTAGTAGATCCTCTTAGAGCCGCCCTGCGCCCAAAAATTTGGGGCCTGTGGAGTCGCCAGCGCATGAAAACAGCACCGGAATGCACCGGAGTATTCCAGGTTCAAACAACAAACACGCGGATCTAATGGGGATTACCGTATTGCGTACCAACATGTACCTATACTCCCTTGCAGAGCTCCAAGATGTCAAGAAATGTCTTGAGATATCCACCGCATTTTGGCATCGCTTCTATTCGCGCATTGGATTTATGTTCCGGAGAGAACCTCAGCGGATTGTGAGATGGAAATTGGCGAGACCACTCGCACAGATATAGAATGTAAACTGAAGATAAATGAAGTATATATATATATATTATATATATATATATTGCGTGTGGTTAGACTATAGTCAAAGGAAATTGGGAAGCAATCTTCCGAGTTACGGATGACTTTTACTCAATGAGACCTGACATCACATAACAATACATTCATGGAGGGTGGTGTGAGACTTTACATCACATACTGTAACAATACATTTACGCAGGGTGGTGTGAGACTGTGAGAATTTACATCACATAACAATACATCACATAATATTCCATTTCAATATATTTCAAGCCCATTTCGGTTGGCACAGTGTAGGAGACCTTTGCGAAACTGATGGGTGAACTCGACGCTCCCGTTGGAGCAGAGGGCGAGCCACCAGATGCAGAGTGATGTGTTGAAGCATGGTGAACCGCCTGCAGCTGGGTCTTGGCAAAGCCAAACCACAGAGCGGTGTCTTTTCAGATGGAAGGCATGTCGTGGGTTAATGGTTTTGAATTGGCTGGAAATGTCATGAATTTTCAGCGCCATCAGATTTTGAACATCAAAAGGGTCAACTTTGCACTGGAGGATGGCACCATAGGACACCTAGTAGATCCTCTTAGAGCCGCCCTGCGCCCAAAAATTTGGGGCCTGTGGAGTCGCCAGCGCATGAAAACAGCACCGGAATGCACCGGAGTATTCCAGGTTCAAACAACAAACACGCGGATCTAATGGGGATTACCGTATTGCGTACCAACATGTACCTATACTCCCTTGCAGAGCTCCAAGATGTCAAGAAATGTCTTGAGATATCCACCGCATTTTGGCATCGCTTCTATTCGCGCATTGGATTTATGTTCCGGAGAGAACCTCAGCGGATTGTGAGATGGAAATTGGCGAGACCACTCGCACAGATATAGAATGTAAACTGAAGATAAATGAAGTATATATATATATTTTATATATATATATATTGCGTGTGGTTAGACTATAGTCAAAGGAAATTGGGAAGCAATCTTCCGAGTTACGGATGACTTTTACTCAATGAGCATAGCGTTCGGGATTGGGGTCCGCTAAACGTTTTTCGCACCGATACACCGATGCACCGATACACCGCGCGCGCACCGATACACCGATACACCGATTGCCGCGCGCGCACCGATACACCGATACACCGATTGCCGCGTTCGCACCGATACACCGATACACCGATTGCCGCGTTCGCACCGATACACCGATACACCAATACACCAACACACAGCCTACGCACCGATACAACCCCCTGCGCTACACCGTTTGCCGCGCGCGCACCGATACACCGATACACCGATTGCCGCGCGCGCACCGATACACCGATACACCGATTGCCGCGCGCGCACCGATACACCGATACACCGATTGCCGCGCGCGCACCGATACACCGATACACCGATTGCCGCGCGCGCTCTGCGCACCGATCACACCCGACAAAGTAAACGATCATAGCCGCGCGCGCAAACGATACAACCGATACCACGATTAGCCGCTGCTCGCACGACATACACCGATTGCCGCGCGCGCACCGATACACCGATACACCGATTGCCGCGCTCGCACCGATACACCGATAGACCGATTGCCGCCCTCGCACCGATACATCGATACACCGGTTGCCGCACTCGCACTGATACACCGGTTGCTGCGCTCTTGCTGATACACCAATACACGGACTGCCGCGCACGCATTCATGCGCCGATACACCGATTGCCGTGCTCGCACTGGCACACCGAGACCTCGCCATTTTGTGCGCTGCGGCATCATGGAACGCGATGTAGTTATTTGGATAATTTTGGATATATCCTGCAGATATATACATATAGGCCTTTCTGGATGGGTTCACATCGGGGGTAGACGTCTTTCGTATAAATTGCAGGCGCACTTTTTTTTTCTATTTTGGTAAGCTTCAGCAGTGCAGCGGTGACTTAGAGACTGTGTGTGGCCCTTGCTCCAGCATTGGCATTCGCTCCCTTTCGGTGGCGTCCACGCGTGAATTGCTGTTGTATTTTGTGCATTTTTGTGCTTTGGTTTGGGAAGACTGATGCATCTAGGTTGGGCTACTGGTAAGGGTGGAACTGGCTGGGTGCTCTTGAGTTTTCACATTTGATGACTCAGGGTGCTTGAGGCTTTGCCCCCGACTGGCGTGTAGTGTTGAATGTTTCGCAACGAAACATTTCATTGATGACTGAAAGAGTGAATAGACCACAGAGGTACCCTAAGTCTCGAAAGTTAGTAATTTTACTCGCCCTGAATTTTACGTAAAATCGATTGTTTTACTAACGTTATTTTACGTAAAATTTTACTAACGTTAGTAAAATTTACTAACGTTAGTAAAATTTTACTAATGTTAGTAAATGATTTTACTAACGTTAGTAAAATTTTGCATGCTTTCAAAAATTGTGAAAATTGTGATTTTTTTCTATTGTTTTTCTTAGGAATTCTGATATTTTTTGTGATGTGTGTGATTGTGGTTTGCGATGATTTGGCTATGAGTGGGGTGTTTCCAGTGGAGGATTTCAATCGATATGTTGTTGTTACTGTAGAAGAAACTGCACTTATGTGTTGAGGAATGCCTTTACATGAGTTTGTACTGGAGACTTTACTTGCGATTTTATATGAGTTCTTGGTACTTTCTTGGGACTTTACCTGAGAGTTCTTTTGAGATGTTATGTGAAATCATGTACATCTATAACTATATCTATATATCTATATAAACATATAAACTGGATTTACATAATAGGTGAATCCACAAAAGGAATTTACATTGGATCTTGACTTTAAGAAGTCATTGCAAAGCATTTACATTTGAAAAAGAAAGTCTAGATAAAATTTTGGGTAAATGAGACTAGGTGAAATATGAAAGCAATAATAACCACATCTTATCATTTTTTCCAGGCAAGGAAAGTGAACCAAATTTTATTGGATCAGGTTTGTTTGCTACAAAACTTGATCAACTTACATAAAACAATTGTCCATGGGGACTGAAGACATGTCTTTTTCAAAGCTAAATTTAAAAGGGAGCTCATAGACTCTTGTGGTGCTTTTTTTCTCATACAATTTGGAGAAGGTCTGGATGAAATCCTGGTAAACCTTTGGCTGGCTTGAAAAAATACATCCAAGAAGTCTTAGTGAGACCCTTACTCCACTTTCAATTCCATATGAATATTTTTTCACATGTGTCCAAAGTTTTTTCAGAAAAATGCTTGAACACGGTCAAGAATGCAATGCACTTCTGATGCTTTTGGTGCACTTTTGATGCACTTTTGGAGCACTTTTGATGCACTTTTGGTGCACTTTTGGTGCACTTTTGGTGCGCTTTTGATGCACTTTTGATGCACTTTTGATGCACTTTTGATGCACTTTCAAAAGTGATGCACTTTTGATGCACTTTTACCGCCTTTTGATGCACTTTTGATGCACTTTTTAAAAGTGCATCAAAAGTGCGTCAAAAGTGCGTCAAAAGTGCGCCAAAAGTGCGTCAAAAGTGCGTCAAAAAGTGCGTCAAGAATTTATGGCATTTTTCTTGGAAAAAATAAAAAATGGTAAGGTTCTCTCTCAAAAAGAGATTGCATGCATTGAGTTTGAAGTAAAACTCATTCAGTGCAATCTCAAGTAAGGTGCAAAGTGCAATGATAGCAAACTCAGTAAAGTTCACTGACAGCAGTCTCAAGTAAAGTTCACTGGCAACAGGCCCGGGTAAAGTTCATTGGATGCAGCCTCAAGTAAAGTTTATTGGATGCAGCCTCAAGCAAAGTTCATTGGATGCAGCCTCGAGTAAAGTTCACTGACAGCAGTCTCAAGTAAAGTTCACTGACAACAGGCTCAAGTAAAGTGCACTGACAACAGTCTCAAGTAAAGTTCACTGACAGCAGGATCAAGTAAAGTTCATCGGATGCAGTCTCAAGTAAAGTTCATTGGATGCAGTCTCAAGTAAAGTTCATTGGATGCAGTCTGAAGTAAAGTTCATTGGATGCAGTCTCAAGTAAAGTTCACTTACAGCAGTCTCAAGTAAAGTTCAGTGACAGCAGGCTCAAGTAAAGTTCCCTGACAACAGGCTCAAGTAAAGTGCGGTGACAACAGTCTCAAGTCTAGTTCATTGGATGCGGTCTCAAGTAAAGTGCACTGACAGCAGGCTCAAGCAAAGTTCATTGGATGCAGTCTCAAGTAAAGTTCACTTACAGCAGTCTCAAGTAAAGTTCATTGGATGCAGTCTGAAGTAAAGTTCATTGGATGCAGTCTCAAGTAAAGTTCACTTACAGCAGTCTCAAGTAATTTTTTTTTGGATGCAGCCTCAAGTAAAGCGCAGTGTCAACATTTTCAAGTAAAGTCTTTATGCAGAAAAGTTTCTTGGATCTGTTTTCATGTAAAGCCAACCTCAGCGAACAGCAGCAGCACTTTTTTTTCACACCCCAATGCAAGCTATCAGGAATTGACCGTCTATCTTTCTTTCAGAATGTTTTCGTTTTGCGGCAAAGGACATATCCTTATGCAGGTTCCACATGCTAATTTCTTCACATTCCTCAACAATATTTGCATATTCATTCTGCTTCTTATATCAAATTCAAGGAAATTCGAAAACCTATCACACATCTTCTGGCACATTTTTGATGCATTTTGATGCATTTTTGATGCACTTTTGATGCACTTTTCCTTTTTTTACATTTTACTAATTTTGCAAAAATCAACAAAAATTTTACGTAAAATCTTCGGGATTAGTAAAATTACTAAATTAGTAAAATTACTAGCTTTCGAGACTTAGGGTAACTCCATTCATGATGTTTTTCGCACAAGAATGGGTTTCTCATAATTTTTGCAAGCGGATTTGGAGATGATTGATTTCTAATTCCTTTCGTTGGAGCAGGGTTTGAAAACACTAACAAATCTCACCGACTTGGCGGAAGACAATGACAATCTCGATCCAAGAATTGAATCGCATGAAGGTCAGAAGTCAAACAACAAAAAGCATATACTGCTGCTATGGTCACAAAAGAGCTTACAAAAGGGAGGCCGAAACCTGTCAGTCAGAGAATTCCCTCTCCGGCTAGTATTGAATAGCCCCCAAACAGATTGGATTCCAGTTTATGCATAGATCCAATACACTCCGATACCAGAGCAGGGTTTGTGTGGGTTGTATTTCATGTAATATATATATATATTGGCTGGAAGGGGCATACAATAATTGAGATATGGTGTTCATGAATTTTCCGGAGTTAAATTAGTTCCCACAGGGTGGCGAATACATTGATTGTTTCTCAATCAATGTCATCACAAAGTTTTAAACATGTTGTTTTCCTTGGAAGTGCTTCATGAGCTCACTCACAAGCCAGAAGCTTCACAAGGTGGTCTCGATTTTCACAATGTTTCAAGACAAGAGCCAGAGGCCTGTGCAGTTTGGAGTTCACAGTGGAGCAGTAGGACACAGACCAGCAATTTTTGATCTTCTATAGCACCATCGATTTCAGTTTGGCGCGCGTCATGTTTCAGATCAGTTCATTGCCGCTTACTCACACGACAGCGCAGGAGAGATCTAGTGAAAGTTATTTACCTTGGCACCGTGACTTTTTGAAGCCGAGCATGTCCATTTCAACGTGCTTGACACTAAAACGACCCAATATAGTTCATGACAATATGCTGCCATGAGCAAAAGCATGTCAAAACAAAACATCATGTCGAAATTTGCAGTTAGCAGTTGCGAAACATTTTCGATGCTAGATATTTTCGATTCCTGTATCACAGATCGTATTCCAGCAGCATGACCAACGAGGTGTACAAGTGGCCAATCCAAAGTCGTCGGAAGAAAAGAGAACCTGCGGCGCCAAAGTGCCTCAAACGGCCGCCGCCATCAGTGCTGCCCGGCGCAAATAAGCGTCAGAAGCCGTCTGCAGCAAGCCCAGCCACACTTCTTGGGCCGACACAGGCCGCAGATCGTGTGGCCGTCAAAGACTCGGAGCATCTTCACACTCTGGCTCAACGTTTGGCTACCGGGCGGACTGACGCAGTGCTCCTTCAAATCCTACACGCGAATCCATTCAAGAAGACTTTGCTCGACAAGCCGCCGTCCATTACAGGCAGGGTTAGATAAATTGCATCACTCAACCAAGTCAAAATAGCTTTGTTTGTTCTTTGCATCACATGTTTCTTTCTTGGGCAGACAGCAGCCAGGTGGTCAGCCATGCAGAGGCATGACCGCAGACCTACATGGATCGACTGTCTTTGTGTTGGATACTTTCATGCGCCGAGGCACTCTTCATGCAGACGTGGCACATGTGCGTGCAAGGGACAAGCGAAACACAGCAGCGAACTCCAGCACTAGTTTTTCTCTCGGAACACTTTCAACAGTCAAAGTTCAAGATCTGTCCAACACAAGAGTCGAGCTTGTGGTGACCACAGTTCACGGGCGAGATGTCCATCTGGAGAAAGTTGGAGGCAAGCTTCAAAACTTGGACCTGCTTCCCTTGCCGCTGCCATCTATGCAAGCGCCAACATTGAAGGGTCCCATGTCCAATGGCGACAACGAAATTGTCACCGTCGCACCCCAAGCCGCATTACACCACACCCAGACATTTGGTACAGCCAAAGAGCCCCATAGAACTGAGCCAAGAGCAGACAAGATGTGGTCAGGTTGGATTCTGGACGTGCCGCACTCTGTGCAGTTTTGCGCGCAGCCACATCGATGTGTTACGTGCAAGGGAAGCGGTGGAGCAAAAGTTGAGGACAAGGGGAATTACCAGGTCACAGATGCTGATGTGCTTCGAGCTTTTCCAAATGTCATTGTTGTTAAAGCGCCGCAGCAAAAGAGGCATTTCATGACCAGGCGCTACTTGCTGGAGATCTTGCTGCATTTCTATAGTTCTCTCAATTGCAGAGAAATCCGTCGCAAGCTCATGGATGTTTGCGCTGCGCAGACATTGCATGCTGATTTGCTCTGGCAGGCGCATGCGACACCGAAGGCCGAAGTTCTGCGGTGGACAGTCCGGCAAGCCTTTGGTAAAACCTTGGGAAACATTGTTGAGTCTCTGCAATCCAAGCTCTTTGTCTACAACGGGCAAGGTATACGTCACGATGGCAACATGAAATTGGCCAAACGAGTGATGGTGCCTAAGGAGAGGATCTTCCCTCGCTTGGGTCGGAAACGACGCATCCTCGGCAGTCGCAAGAGGTTCGGGCGGGTCGTCCTCGCTTTCACAGGCTGGGTGGTGTTTCTTGAGATCTGGAAATCAACAGTCAGATTGAATAGCATCTAAAGTTGTTTAAAGTGGAAAACATTGTGTTCCTCAACATGAGCACCTGGCCCTCTCTATACCCTGAGGATCCGATATTGAAAAACTTCAATCCCTGTATTGAAAAAAATCATTTTCAATAATATTGAAAATGGCACATGTTGGGACCTCAAAAATCAATACCATGATCAATCCTATATTGATCTTGAGATTGATCAAGATTGATTAAAATTGATGGAAAATATTGAAAATGATATTGATCGATATTGATCGATATTGATCTTGGCAAAGCTTTTTCTTTGACAAGCTGAAGGTGTCAGGGCTTTCTTTGAAGCCATGTCTACAGCAGCATTCCAGGCTTGGCTTTCTTTCAAGCCTCTAAATTATTTCATTGATTCTGAGCTGCACAGCCATGGTGTACTTTGTGATGAAAGATTCACTGATTCTCGAAGCTCTGGTTCCATGTGAGCAGCTGTGGCCCAAGGTTGCAATGTATCCCATGAATGATTCTTGCTTGTATGTCCAGCAGGTAGCTGGGTTTTGGAAATGCAGCATCAAAGCAATGTGTGCCACATAGTGGCATTTAGGCGTCAATGTGAATCTGACTTCATCTCCAAAATGGCGGTGCAACCAAATGTAATGCTGCATGCTTTCTTTCAAGCACTTCTCAGCTTTTGTGCTGTCCTTCATGAAAAAATCATCTTCTGAAATGATGGCATAGAAATTTGCCATTTGGTGGCAGCATTCAGCCATGTGGGCAAAAGCCTCACATTCACTGGCCTTCTTCCAGGCCACCATGGCTAATGCTGGCATGAGATGTCGAATCTCTCCTGCATGGCCTTTGAGCTTTGCTGGCTGTGAAAATGGGTTTCTTTCAGAAGTAAACATAGAAACCACGAGGTTGTTGTACTTCTCTGTGATGTGCAATTCTGCGTATGCTTCTTTGAGTAGTGCCCATATTTTGGCAGTGTTGCCAGGCCCAACCTCTTTTTTGGATCCAGGTGGATATGCCCAGGCATGTAGGATGGAGCCTGCCAACCTGGCAGTCACACCTAAATCTAAAGTGTGCAAGACATCGAAGCACACTCTGTATTCTGGTAGGCCACCAGGGATTTTGAACAGAGTGTGGTTGGTGCAAGGGCTTTCTTTCAAGCCTTCCAAAGATTTCATTTCCCATCCAGGTTCAGAGGTGAAATCAAAAGGGTTTTTCAGATGGTTTCCTTTCTCACAATCACAGAGCCAGCAAAATTTTTTGCTTTGCCAATGGGGGAAACCTAGGTGATTTGCATAGTATTCCAAATCGCCGAAAAAATTGAACACCCAGAAGGAATGCCCCTCAGGTGTAATTGGCTTTCTTGCAAGCCTTTTCAAATTTGTTGGCAGTGGCCTCCCTTTCCAATCCACGTCTGGGTGAAACCCTTGGAAAAGAGCAGTGAAGCTCCAAGCCATGACCTCATGGATTTCCACCCATGTGTTGGAAGCAGCTGCTGACTTTGGCCATGCAGTTATGAGGAAAGAACTATCCATGGGGTGGCTGGGATGCATTTCCCTTGGGCCTTCTTTCAGGCCTTGAGGAGCATAAAGCGTGGGTCCCCAGGTGAATGTCATTAAGGAGTCTGTGGAAAATTCGACACCATCTCCATGAAGCCAGAGAGGGATGGTTTTGTGTTTTTGGCTTTCTTTCAAGCCACTGTCCCACAGCCTGGGGTCATTGCTTTTCAAGTTTCCCCAGAAAGCTTTCAACTTGTGAAGGCCAAAAAGCGAAGGAGCCAACTTAGGATAGCTGCTGAATAATTGCCAAACCAGCAAATGTGGCAGTACAATGTGGCATGCTGCCTTGGTCTCTGGATTTTCTTCTTTGGCATCCAAGGCAGGAACCTGAATGGAAATTGTTGGGCTTTCTTGCAAGCCCCCGTGCATGGACTTTTTCAACCTAGCCCTTAATAGCCTTACAAGGTCTCTATGGCAATTGCTTGGGTATTGACCAAAGGTTCCTAAGCCGCTCAATTCCACTATGCTCTCACATTGCAAGCCATCTGCAGTGGCTGCAAAAGCGATTTCTTGGAGCCCTGAGCTACTTAATTTCCCCAGGGACCAAAGTTGCAAAAGTTTCTTGCTTAGAGCCTGGCCTTCTTTCAGGCCTGGAGCTGGTCTTTTCCTAGTGTTTGTTAATTCTATTTTCTGATGGATGCCTGGCATGACCTTGAGCCATTAAAAACAGCTGCAGCATGCATGTATCTTACAGGTGAACCTCTTTACCCAAAAAAAGCTGCCTGGGGGCTGGGCATGCAAGCTGCTTATTTTTTTTGCGGGGCAACCATGCTGTCGCAAGTCAAGGCAAAAGTGGCCATGTCCCAGGCCTTCTTTCAGGCCAATCCTAGGCAGTGAGCAATTTCTTGAAAGCCTTCAGAGCTGATGCTGCTTCCAGCAAGTGGTTCTTGATGCCTTCCAGCTCACCATCTGTTGCCAAATCTTCCAAGCTGTCTCTAGATTTGATGAGAGCTTGCAGGACATCTGCACCCCAGCTGGCATCTTTGGCTTTCTTGCAAGCCTTCTTCAAATCAGCCACTCCTTTGCTGACCAAGGCCAGCATCTTCTTGACCTTACTGTCCTTTTCGTTTTCACCCACTTGTGTGGCTTCCTCTAACTTTGTGTGCCATTTTTTGTCTGCTTCCTTTTTTTTGGCAATCTTAGTCTTCTCTGCCTGAGCTTTCTTGCAAGCTCTGCTGTCCCCCTCCTTGACTTTCTCTTCCTTTGCGAGGTGCTTCTGCTTGTCAGCATTTCTTTTTTCTTTTTTCTGAGAGACCATAGCCTGGCCTTTTTTCAGGCCTTGCAGGAAACTTGCTGCAGGATTATGTTGCTCTGCTGAACTTTCGTCCTCATGTTCAGAAGAAGTTTCAGAAGGTTCTGACAAAGCATCTTCAACCTGGAAGCCTTTCTGTGGCTTTTTTTCAAGCCAAAGGTCATCCCATTCCTGTTTTGTTCTTGCTGCTGCTAAGGCCTTCTTGCAGGCCTTCAGTTCCTCACCTTGCAGTGCTATTTCTTGCTCAGCAGCAATCCTTTTTTTTTGCTCCAGTGTGAGCTCGGTCCTGATCTTCACCAGGAGAAATTCATAGAATTTCTTTCCCACCTTTTTCACTGCTATTAAACCACTCTCTACCCTGGCCAGGGCCTCCTCTTCCCCATACCAGTCAAGGATCTGCTTCCAGGGGACCCACTCAAACCATTCTTTCTCCTTCTTGGAGTTGGCGACTTCTTGGCTTTTTTTCAAGCCCCCTTCCTGGGCCTGACCAGTCTTCAGGAAGTGCAGAAGCAGTTGCTTCTTCTGATCCAGGACACCTGGGCCACCCATCTGGAGCCAAGCTGCTTTGGCTTCAGGGTCTTTGTTCCTGGCTCCTTCATATTTTTTCCACAAGGCAGCTCTGTCTTTGTTGGAGATTTCCTGCCAGAATGCAGCCTCTGACAGGTGGCCTTCTTTCAGGCCTTGGATGGCTGCCTGTGTTTTTTCGTGAAGTTTGAGCCTGGAAGAAGTCAAAGTGGCACCAGCCTCAGAGCCTTCTTTCAGGCTTGCCTGGGCTGCCTTTGCTACACTTTCTGGAAGCATCTTTGCTGCTTCCTCTATCTCAGCCTCAGCAGCTGGTTTCCCTTCTTCAGAAGCATCTGGTTGGTGGCCTTCTTGCAGGCCCTCTTGCTGCTCCTCAGCAGTTGCCCCCTGGGTTGCTTCTTCCTGAGTTGCTTCGGGCTCAGAAGCTCCTACTTGGCCTTCTTGCAGGCCTTCTTGCTGCTTCTCCTCAGCACTTGTCTCTTGTGTTGCTTTCAGTGGTTGGCTTTCCTCATTTTTTTCATTCAGTTTCTGTGTTTTTTTTTCTGGCTTTCTTTCAAGCCCTCAAGGGATGCAGGCCTTTTCTTGGCCATAGCCTCCAAGTACGGCTGGGGATTTGAGTTCTGAAATTGCTACAGAAAAAAAGGTTTTGGTTTACATGAAGTTTGAAAGTTAACATTAAAAAAAAAACATGCGTGTGAGTTTGCCAGACCCCAGGGAACTCCACAGGATGGTTTCGCGCAGGTTTCGCGCAGTTGGGAACTCCACAGGATGGTTTCGCGCAGGTTTCGCGCAGTTGGGAACTCCACAGGATGGTTTCGCGCAGGTTTCGCGCAGTTGGGAACTCCACAGGATGGTTTCGCGCAGGTTTCGCGCAGTTGGGAACTTCACAGGATGGTTTCGCGTAGTTTAGGCGCAGTTGAAGTTATTTTTTTAAATTATAACATTTTTATGACATGCTTTTTTTAATTAAATGTTTCTTCTTTTTTCAAATAGTATTGGCTCTCTTTCAGTTACCTTAACTATTATTTCTTATTATTTCATTTTATTTTATTTTTCAATATTTTATTTACTTTTAAATTTCTTATTATATTATTTATTATCTTTTTTTTCTTTTTTATTTATTGGTCGCTGAAGCAGGGGGGCCTTCTTTCAGGCCTGTCCCCTGGTGAGACAGCCTGAGGTGGTTTGGCTTTCTTTCAAACCTGTTTTTGGTTACTTTTCTTCCTTGTGGCTTTCTCTCAAGCCAAGTTTTTGTGCATGCCAATTTCTTCCCTGTGGCTTTCTTTCAAGCCTCACAGGTCAGAAGCATCCACCTCTTTCTCTCTTTTTTCTTTTCCCTCCTCCTGCCCCTCCTCCTCCTCCTTGACCACTTTCTTCCTTTCCTTTCGCTTCTTGGCTGTTTTCCCCTCCTCCATATCCTTGTCATCTTCCTTCTCCTTCTCCTTGGGCTTCTCTTCCTTTTGGGGCTTCTTCTCCTTCTTTGCAGCTTCCTTTTCCTTGGAAACCTTTTTCTCCTTTCGCTCCTCCTCCTCCTTTGCAGCTTTCTTTTCCTTGTCCTTGGGGGTCCTTTTTCTTTGGCTGCTCCTCCTCCTCCTTTTCCTCTTTCTCCTCCTCCTCCTGCCAGTCTGGCTGCTCCTCCTCCACAAATACCTCCTCCTCTTCACTGTATTCATATGAATAAGAAGAGGAGGAGGATCTGCCGGCTTTTTGTTTAGGCCTTCTTTCAGGCCTGCTGCTGCTGCTGTCCTTCCTTTTTGGCCTTCTTTCAGGCCTGCTGCTGCTGTCCTTCCTTTTTGGCCTTCTTTCAGGCCTGGCCCCTGGCCCTTCCTGCAGGACAACCCCTCTGGCAGGGCTGGGGCTCATCTCCTGCTTGCTGAGCCATGCAGCCTTCTCTTCCAAGAAGGCTGCCTTCTCTTCCAGCAACTGCTTTCTTTCAAGCATTAGTTGCTCCTCCTCCTCCTTCACCTCCTTCTCCCTCTCCTTGATCATCCTCCATTTCCTGCTCCCTTCATGCAAAGGCTGAACCTTGTCTTCCTTAAAGCCTTCTTTCAGGCCCTTCTCTTTCCTGGCTTGGACTTCAGGGTCTCTGGCCCTCAAAGCCTTTCTCGCTTCCCTTCCCCTCTTGCCCCTGGCTTCTTGCCTGAAAGGGTCCCAATCCTCCTCCCCTGGTCGATGCTCAGGGACAAAAGCTGGCCTTCTTTCAGGCCTGCTGCTGCTTGCACCTGACCCCTTTTCTTTGGCCTTGGCTTTGCCTTTGCTTTTCCCTTTTTGGCCTTCTTGCAGGCCTTCCCTGGCTGCCTCTGCAGGGCTTGGGCCAAAGAGGCGGCCCTGTGTGCTTCTGGGAGCCTCCTCCTCCTGTCTCCTCTGCCCCCTGCGCAGGGAGTTGTCAGAGGATGATTCCTCCTCCTCATCCCTGTCCCTCCACCTTCTCTCCCTGTCTCTCAGCTCCCTATCAGGCTCCCTTTCCCAGCCAGTCCAGGTGTTTCAGATGGCCTTCTTGCAGGCCTTGAGCTGGAAGATTTGCAAGTGATTGAATTGCTGGGCCTTCTTGCAGGCCTTAAGTTGAAGTGCGCTTAGAGGTTGAAAGGTGCCCCCCCACCTATCTTCGGTTTTGAGGCTCAAAAGGCTGCAGGCAACAAACAGATTGCTTTCGCCTACTATGTTAAACCCTTTTTGGTGAACATAACACCCCCGGAACACTCAGGTCATAACCTAAGTACAAAAAGAATGACAGTGAAAACGGTGAGGTTTTTCTTTAAATTTCGTTGGCTATCCCCTGCCCCACAAAAACAAACACTTTACCCAAACCCCAAACCACAATTTTTTTTGGCCAAGAAAAAAGTCCTGGCCATGTGCTTTGCACATGGCTGCGGCCTGAACCCTCCTAGTGGCCTTCTTTCAGGCCTTGCCCTGTTAGAAAGGTGTATGCCTTCTTTCAGGCATTCAATCTACATTTTTGACTAAATCGTCTCTTTTTTCTTTCATGTTTTCCTTTGTTATGTCCTCCTCCATGGCCACCTTTTCCAGCTCCAAAATCACAGCGTGATGCCCACCTGGGAAAATCTTTCCCATTCTTTTGGTGCAGCCAATGATGAGCTTCCAATCTCTTCCAAAAAGGCCCATGAGATAGGCTTGGTCCTTGCCCATGACTTTTTTCACTGCTGACCATGGCCTTCTTTCAGGCCTTGGCCCTTCTGCTGCCACCAATGGTTCTGGCTGTGGTGCTGCTTCTTTTTTTGGTCCTTGCTTCTCTGTGGGCCTTCTTTCAGGCCTTAAGCTTTTTGCCTTGGGCAAGGAAGCTTTCTTCGAAGCTGGCTTTTTTTTGCATTCTTTGCTGGCTGGCTTTTTTTGGATTTCTGACCTTCTTTCAAGCCCTGGTCTGCTCTCAACCAACTCTTGGGCTGCCTCTTGTGCAGCTTTATCCAGCTGCTCCTTGCAGCTTACCCTCATTTTTTCCAGAATTGTCATGTTTCTGGAAAAGCAATCTTTCACTTCTTCTTCTTCTTCTTTTGCAGCCTTTGGAGAATTGAGAATGGCTGGCCAGCCATGGGAGTCCACAGAAACATCTGAAACTTGTAGTTTCAAAGTTCTGGCCTTCTTGCAGGCCTGCTCCTCGGGTTCTTTCAAAGAAGCAGAGCTGGAACTTCCTTGGCCACCAGCCTCTGCAGCTTTCGCAGAAGAAGTCTCCTTGGCAGCTTTGGCCTTCTTGCAGGCCTGGTCATCCTCAGGACCTGGGGCTGCTTTCTTGCAAGCATCTGGCAAATCCACAATTTCAAGAATGGATTGCCTTTCAGCCCCTGTAGCTCCCTGCAGGCACTGCCTTAGTTTCGAAGAGTCTCTTTTCAGTCTTCTCACATGGCTGAGCAAGCAGACAAATTGACTTGCAAGCTTGCCTGCCCACAGGTCATCCTTCCACTCACTGTCGTTGTGAGCGTACCCATATTTGAGGATGCACTGCTTCAACTGCCCAGAGGGAATTTCTCCTTCTGAGATTTTGTAGAACTCCTTGACATACTTTGCATTGTGGTGCAAACCTGCAGAGCTCACAGCTGTGCTTACACTTTTCTCCTGATAGTCACCAAGTTTAAAAGCATCAGCACCTTGGGTGGCCACAGCTGTCTCAAAAATTTTTCGCAAAGCATCCAAGTCCACTGGTGGCACCAATGACCTGCGTGCTCCACCCTTGGATGTCATGGCTTTCTTTCAAGCCCTAGCAAGCTGAAAATCCTCAGATTCAAATCCCTTGAAGATGATTGATCTTTCAAGCCCACAACACACCAGCTGAAACCCCAAAACTTTGAAGAATGGCCTTCTTTCAGGCCCAGACCAGGCAATGAGTTTAAACCTGCTATAAGCAAAAACAGCTCTGGCACATATGAGTATGAAATAGAAGCTTGCGCGTTGTGAATGCCTCTAATGGCCCCCTACATGCTTGAATAATGGATCTGACAATTGTAGCTGAAGACTGATGATGGTCTTGACTTGCTGATGATACTACTATATGATATTGATCATGCTATTGATCGATATTGATTGGAAATATTGATCTTTTCTTTCAATCCTCGATATTGAAAAACATATTTTCCTGGTATTGAAAAAAATCATTTTCAATATTATTGATCAGGATTGATCAGGATTGATTTTTTTCAATATCGGATCCTCAGGGTAGGTGTCGATGGCAGTTTATTAGCCCCACCATGCATCGTAAAGACCGAGTCCAACAAGGAAATTGCAGCAACCTTGCGGCCCCTGCTGTTGCAGCTCAAGCACTCACGCTTGCGCGCAGGATGTTCCTTGCCAAATATACCCTGCATGGTGTTTTCTTCCAAGCCAACGAAAATTAAGGGCCCCCGAACATCCCCGAACACATCGCAATATGCGGGCATATGAGTCTATAGCGGGGTCATGAGGGCAACATATCCAAGAACAGGTACAATCGAGCAGTCCATACCCGTGTTCCACGCTACAGACAACTACAGGGGTCAACGTCTGTGTCTAGCAAAACTCTATCGAGAGCTCTGGCCTGACCTTCGAGTGCAGTCCTGGTCCCGCACCAGGAAAGGCGATGCTGTTCGACGACAAGTAACTCCAGAAAATGAGGATACAACAGTTTGCGTTTTTCAATTGTTTATAGTTATCCCCTTGGGAACTAGCTGTGGAGAATCAGGGGGGTTGTGCTCCAAAAAGCCATTCGTTTTATACAGAGGGTTTTGTTTGCATCCCTGTTGTTGGTGCCCAAAGGTTAGGGATATGATTTTGTACGAGGGGTAGGGTTGTCAAACTCGAGCTTGGGGGCCCTTGGTTTATGATAGGGTCAGTGTGGTGCATTTGAAGTCAGGGGTCCTTATTTTAAAAAGATTTCCATTTTAACCATAATCTCTGTCATATGCTGAGGGTTCCTACTTGGTACCATGCTGAAAAGTACCCTGAAATCAAACCCGAATCCCAACCTTGTTGTCGATTGGATCCTTGGGGGCCTTGATTTTATACATTAAAGTATTTGAAACTGTTTTCAGAGAAATAGTATGATGAGGGCAGCACTTGGTACCGCTATAGATTCGGGGACTTTACCCCCCCAGGGGCACTAACTCGAACCCCTCTGACCCTAAAATTTAAGCTGTATTATCAGAGCCTGGGCTCCTCTCAAAATCTGTGGAGGGTAGAAAAATCAATTATACAGAAATTGGAGGCACAAGCAGGACCTCTGGGTAGAGATCCCAATTGTTTTTGTTTTTTTGATGCTTTACCTTGGGTGCCCTGATTATGTTCATCACCTGGTGGGACCAGGGCAGATTGGCTGTTTTTTTGAGCAAAACCCCCACCCAAACTGAACCTTGGGGGCCTTGATTGTGTACAGTTTATTTTTTCTGTTTTTTGTCTTGGGGGTCCTGATTATATATGGCCAAATCCCTAATTTTCTTGGGGGTTCTGATTATGTACCTATAAAATCAGGCAGTCCAACCCCTAGGGATAATTCCCAAGAGGATTTATAGTTTATAACATTCATGTGCGCATTCGTTTTTTCTATTATAGTCACCCCTGTCAATGATTTGGAGCCACCGAGAGGACCTACCCGTGGGCTGCACCATCGTCGGCGACCCCCAGCATGATTGCATCAACTTGGCCAAGGTCTTGCATTTTCGCGCAAGCGACAAAGAGAACCTCATGGAAGATCACGCCGAAACAATGCACCGCTTGGCAGCCCCAGATTACCCAGGTAGGGCGTACGCCTTGCCTGTCCCTGAGCGACAGCTTTCCAAGGAGGCTGTTGCCTTGTTGTGGAGTGCATGCATCGATCCATGGCCCAAATGGCAAAACGTCTTCCAACATTCCACAGAAGGTGTTATACAAGAAGCCAAGAATTTTCTCACTTTACCTCGGGTCCAAGAATGCAAAGCTTGGCTGCCTGCCTTCAAAGGGTTTCCACCAAGACGGACCTTGGGGCGGATCGCCAAACGCTTCGGAGCCGACCTGCATCCAACTTGCCAGCCTTTCGGATTCGAAAGTGAGAAGGAATTTCGAAAGGAGATTCGGCGTATCATGCGTTGGTACAAGCATGGCAAAAAAAGCATGCGCAAGAATCGAAACTTACCGAGGAAGGACAATGTACCCGAATATACGAAGGGGTTGAAAACAACTTTCACGAAAAAAGTGCGAACGCACTTCCGGAGGCTGCTGGGCCCCATCCGGCAGGAAGGCCTTTGGGCCTGGCGAGCCATGAGCCGCGCTCTCCGCAAGGCCAGCATCTGCCAACAGAGCCTCGGCTACTCACAAACTAGCCTGCAAACTCCTTCTGGGGCAGCTGGGTTCCACACACACTTTCAACTTGGTGACCGCAAGAAAATCTAATATAAAACCAGCTGCGTCGCCAGAAGCTAACAGGCTAATAGACACAATGGCCCATACTGCTTTGGGGAAGACGCTCTTCCGGTTCTTGAGCCCTTTGGAGAAACAAGATGGGCTAGATAGGATGAACGGATGAACAGCATGACAGCAGCAAGAGCCAATGCCGCAGAAGAAACCAGACAACAACGCCTGACAGGCACTGCTTCCTCCGTTGAAGCCAGTGCCACAAAGTAGCTTCTTGAACCTCTTTTGCCTTGATACTTCCTGTGAAGCTTGCAGCATCTCCACAAAACATCACAACGCAGCTTAGATCTCAACATGCATAGGTTCCTGGTGGACGCAACGAAAGCGTGCTCCAACACAGCATTGCCTTGTCGCACATGCAATGGAGAACCCACTACAATGAGTTTCTTCCAATGATGCCCGTCAACTGACATTCTATCTAGTTGCCATATCATCCCACATGCTATTTGCTTCTATTTGACACACACACATAATATCAGACATTCTATCAGACGCTTTCTCTCGCGTTGTTTGTCTAACATACCTATTTTCAGATGAATTCTGGCATTCTTTTTGAATATACATTCTTCGTGACTTCAGTCTATTTTCCGTACTTCTGATATTTTGGATGCCACTTGTTTGAACCATTCATTGGGCATGCTAGCAGGCATTCTATCTGGCACTTGGTTGTAGCACTGTTTGGGGTCGCTGGGGCCCAGCGGGGACAAGGGAGGAAGAAGGAGAATGAATTTATTGCTACAATCTACAGACATGTACTGTGGGGAATGCACAGCAGCCAAGGAGCGGCACAGTCTCGGTGGAACGTGTGTGGAGCTATTTCCTCTCCGAATTTCCAAGGGCCAACAGATGTATGAGCAAATCCTATTTTGACCTCATGGCAGCTTTGCTCTGGATTCGACACATTCTGCGACATGCTCGTGCAGACAGGTTGCCCACATGGTTGGAAGGAGATGGGTTGGCTGCTACTAAGATCGATACAGTTCTTTCTTTGGCGCGTGCTTGCATGGATGATGAAGATTCAGAAATTTTGGATTTTGGCAGTGTCTTCCAGTGAAATCTGAGATTCCATGACAACCCTGGCCAAACCCCTTCAAAGGAAATCCCGCAAAAAGCCTCCTACTCAGAGGTCTTCAATGGTCTGCCTCCTATGACAGAGAAAAGGGTCCTGGGTTTTACACACTCCGGACACAGTTTTGTGTGATTGTGCTTCAGGAGTGTAGGGCGTACGCCTTGCACCAACAAAGACGTGCTAGAAATGGCAACCGCAACAAACACACCACCCAGACAGCGGCTGAAAAGAACCATCACGCAGAATTTTCTTTTCAAGTCCGAGAAACACAACGATGCAGTGAACAATGATCACCGCGCTGCTTGCTGGATGAGAGCACTTAGGCGGCATGTTGCTTTGATTTTCCACTGTGAGCTTGCTCGCCAGTGGCTGCAAGACGTGAGCTTGCTCGCTAGCAATCAAGTTGACTCCCATGGCGAACCGTGGGCCTACATGTTGTTATGTGCATCAGATACCCGTGGAACTACAACAAATTTGCTCCCAACTTGCAAACCCGCGAGGGCTTATCAACCTCCTACATTGTGTTTCTATATGTATGGTTTCATGTTGATGGAAATATTTCAAACACCTATTCAGACGAGTTCGGCATGGAAATGATTGACATAGATAGTTCACAATGATTGTCGACGACGTATGTCCTCGAAAGGTGCTGACAACATGTGTTTCTTGCACGCTCCATGCTGCACCTGCTTGCCCCACGCTATCTCCTCTGTGAGTATGTGATGTCATTGCAATTCATGCACCGTGATCTGATCTGTCTTCGGGGTGTGAAATGCCCCTCCCGATTGAACGCATCCCACTGTGGTCCCGTCATGTGAGTACCGTAATATTGGCTCCAAGCAAGAAAACCTTGCAGACTCCATGGCTCTGAGATCAACAAAAAATAGGCATGGGCGTCTGAGGAGTCCAGCAGCATAAAGGCGCGTGAGTCCATATGTATCTTTTGCTTTTGTTGATGCGTAGACTGCCGCTTATAGCGGCCAAGTCATGCTGCAAATCGCAAAGGCAACAAGCATGTCAACTCATCCGGGCAGTGGGCAGCGGCAAAAAAAAGCAATTGCGAAGGCGTTTCTGGTCCAGCTTGACAACCCATCAATTTTGACACTTGGCTCGCTGAGCCGCTTCCTGGATGAGAGCAAGGCTTGCAAAAAATTGGCTTGATTCGCAGCGGTGAGCTTGCTCGCCAGTAGGTGTGCACAGGTGAGCTTGCTCGCGAGCCATATCGTGCTCATTTGCAAACAGTGACGCAAGAAATCGCATCGTGTCATCACTCGAGCATTCAGCCAGGCTGTCCTGAAATAGCCCGCTTCCATCCAAAATGCGATCCAGGATAGAAGTAACATTATTTGGTTGATATACATACCTGCTTTATTTATCCCTGGTTTCAGGCATTAAAACAGTCACGTTGAGCATGATGCCTTCTAGAGCTTTTTATCCTGCTCGAAGTTGTTGGCCCCTGAACTCAGAGCTCGGAGGTTGCTGATTGCAATGTGTGAATCAGAAGGAGCAGACGAGTCAGCAGGTCAGCCCGAGACCAAACCTGAGAGTGGTCTTGCAGGAGCGCTGTCAACCCCAGAGACTGCATCCAGGCCGCCGCATTCGCCCGCTCCGGCATCAACAAGCGACGGCATTGCCCGCAGATTGTCCTTTTCATCACCCAGCGGAATGCCCACTCCTCCCCCACAGGAACCGCGAGAGGAGATCCCGTCGCCACCCTTGCCGTCGCCAACGCCGCCCGACTTCGAGACTCCACCGCAAGCAGGCTTGCCCAAAGCCGAATCAAGCAAATGGGGCGTCACCTTTCACGCACCCAAGAACAAAGCGCAATCAATCCAGGAACCCGTCGAGCCTTTCCTGGCCAAGTTGCACAACGCGCAAGATGAAGACCAGGTGCTGGATGTGCTGTGGCCCCCCTACTTGTTTCAAAACATGAGGACCTGCGATGAAATCTTTGACACAATTCAATCCAAACTCAGCGAAATCTGGCAAGATACAAGAACACACAGGGAAATCGCCTTGGATTCAGAGTTCACACTTGCCAAAGTGTTTCCCAGACCGTTCTACAAGGCAGCGGAGGCCGTCGCTCTGCACAACGGATGGCATTTGGAAAGCTTCATGTTGTCACTCCTCAATAATTTGCCGTTCATTGAACACAGGGCCACACGTCTGACTCCAACAGCCGGGAAACAATTGGAGCAACTCGTGCAGATTCCTGCCGTGACTTCTTCGGCCCCGCCGCCAAAAGATGGAGACACGGAAAGCAATGGTGCAAAGCGTAGGAAGACCGAGGACACAGAGGAAAGCAACGAGCAAGCAGAAGCCCGTGATGCCCAAGATCCCGACCTCCAGGCATGGCTCCAAGAAGCCAGCAAGATGTATGGAGCTGACGGCCTCTTGTCTGTGAAGCCAGGTGAATATGTCCACCAGATAAGCCCTGGCATCCCAGTGATGCTTGCAGGGCCGGCCAGCAGCAGGAAGAGTTCCCAGTGTGAGTTCACCCGAAGCTTGCTTCAGGCACGGTGAGGAACAAACATTGTTAGTTTACACCGCACAGACATAGTTCATTCTAAGCATAAATGACACGGGGAATTCATCTCATCAGGATTCGCGATTCGCACCAGACGAAATGAAGCAGTGCAGCCTGGTGGAGGCCACGCTCAGAGGAGTGTCTGGATCTCAGAAGTCACACAGCCATACCAAACATAACGAAGAATCCAGTTCCATTGTCATCTTGAAACCCCGAAGAAATATTGCTCATTCAAAGAGCTGTCAGGCCTCACATGCGCATATACACAGACAGACACAGACACAGACACAGACACATACAGATACACATACACACACACCATGATTGCAGGCGCACAGCTATCATCAACACTGGCGCCGTGGCTGTGATCAGTGATGAGCTCAGCAACACACTCCAAACACCTTGGTCCGATACCAGCCAAGGGTTTGCTTTTCTGTCGAAAAGCAAACTCAACACCTGGAGTCAGGCGGAAGCAGATTCCAAGATTACTGGCCAAGAACGCATAGGATTGACTTGCTACAAAGCCTTGGTGAAGCTCTATGGCCAAGTGGAAGCATGCGAGTGGAGCTTGAAACCAACACCGAACGGGTTCCCAAAGCGCATGTCGGTGGCGTTTAGTGGCCCGCGCAATCCGCAGGATGAGGATTGCGGAGAAAAAATGAACACTGGCATCTTGCAGTCTCTACATGACTGGCTTCTCGGAAAGGTGTCCAACAAACTTTGTCGGGTGGCACCTACGGCGATTTCCGCAACTTGCCAAACACCCATCACCATGTCTAACCTTATCTGATTTTAGCACACTATAACACAGCCATACGACTTTGCACCCAATTTATTGCAACTGGTTTCCCCGGAAAGCTCCTTGCAAATCAGACAGAGCATAGAAAAAATAAACATATTTTCTTTTGCGCAGCTGAGGCAGAGATCTTAAAGACAGTCAGGTCAGCTACCAATGAATGGCTGGACAAGAAAACTGAGGAATGGAAGGACATAGACAAAAGCTGGGCAACAAAGCTCTCTTTCATGACCAGCGACATCATCCGCTTTGCCGCGGTCAATATGCGCATTGCAGAATTCTTTGAAGCAATGACTCCTGCTTTCAAGGAGAAAGACACCACGACAAGAGTGACCTTCAACCACTTCGAGGTGGTGGCCGCCTGTTGGCTTTGGCTGCGCCAAGTGCACCTTGTCAGAGGCGCCTTGAACGCATTGACAGGCACCGTCACACCAAGATTAATTCTTTTCAACCATGGATGCGTTTGAATTAATATGTATTGATAACAAACACACAAACACACATATATATATATATAGACTGCTCCAAAGACAACAATGCCTAAACATTCACGCGAACAGACCATCCACATGTGGACTTTCTGCTCAGGTTTGGCCAACTTCATGGACTCCATGGAAGGCAAGTTGGACTTCAAAGAACGGAGTCTCGCAAACGAAATGGTCAAAGCGCAGCCACAAGAGTCCAAAAGAGCACCGTGCTTGACAGGTGAAGACTTGTTGATGCACCAAATCATGGAATTACCATGCACTTCAGGAGGAGTGGAATTCAACACCAGCCAGATCAGGGAAAAGATACGCAACAAGTATCGAAGTGATAACAAAATTGCAGAGAAGATCTTGGCCGCGGTACAAAAACTTGAAGACAACGGGTTGTTACTGATGAAAAGACACGAAAAACCCAACAGAGGCGGCCGCAAAGTTCAGACATATGCAAAGCCAACTTTGAGCCAGGTGGAAGCCAACCAAAAGGCCACGGAAGAGCGCATGCGCTTGAATATCGGAAAAGACAAATTCCCATGACATGGGAAATCACAGGCAATGTCATCTGAACATGGTTGGCCCGATGTCTTCTTATGAATGCAAATTCGGACGTTGCTGTCACAGCTTTTGCTTCGCGGCATGCGCCTGGCACGTCTGGTGTCCTTGCTTCAGCAGCGTTTGCCATGGATGGTGTAGGGCGTACGCCTTGCGCCAAAAGTGGCGTGCTACGCATGGACACCGCAAATTAAAGGGCGTGTGCGGTCCTGTGCTCGCTTCAGTATAATAGTATAGCTTTTGCCATGGACGGTGTAGGGCGTACGCCTTGCGTCACAAATGGCATGCTACACATGGCAGCCGCATAAAACTCATCAACCTGTGCCAAAAATAGCGGTCAGTTGAGAAAATACCAAGATCCCACGAAAGCTGCAGTTGAAGAAGCTTCTTTTTCAAACGATATTTGTTTCTTTGTTCTGGAGTAGCTGTCCATTGCAGGATGTGTGTAAAGCAGGAATTTTCATCAGGTCATGAACTTGGGCCTTAAGACATGTCTTGAAAGTCATACATTTTTGACACACAATCAGAAGTCCGAACGCACTTGGTGCGTATTTTTTCTCCTCTTCTTTCAATCCCTGAACCAGGCTTGACCTTGCTGACCCTTTTTCATGCCTATAGTCAGCTTGCTGGCCGTGTTTGTTTCTTTCTTGTTGATGGTCAGCTTGCTGGCCGTGTGTCTGTTTCTTTTTGTGATGTTTATGGTTAGGGTTGTCAAACTCGAGCTTGGGGGCCCTTGGTTTATGATAGGGTCAGTGTGGTGCATTTGAAGTCAGGGGTCCTTATTTTAAAAAGATTTCCATTTTAACCATAATCTCTGTCATATGCTGAGGGTTCCTACTTGGTACCATGCTGAAAAGTACCCTGAAATCAAACCCGAATCCCAACCTTGTTGTCGATTGGATCCTTGGGGGCCTTGATTTTATACATTAAAGTATTTGAAACTGTTTTCAGAGAAATAGTATGATGAGGGCAGCACTTGGTACCGCTATAGATTCGGGGACTTTACCCCCCCAGGGGCACTAACTCGAACCCCTCTGACCCTAAAATTTAAGCTGTATTATCAGAGCCTGGGCTCCTCTCAAAATCTGTGGAGGGTAGAAAAATCAATTATACAGAAATTGGAGGCACAAGCAGGACCTCTGGGTAGAGATCCCAATTGTTTTTGTTTTTTTGATGCTTTACCTTGGGTGCCCTGATTATGTTCATCACCTGGTGGGACCAGGGCAGATTGGCTGTTTTTTGAGCAAAACCCCCACCCAAACTGAACCTTGGGGGCCTTGATTGTGTACAGTTTATTTTTTCTGTTTTTTGTCTTGGGGGTCCTGATTATATATGGCCAAATCCCTAATTTTCTTGGGGGTTCTGATTATGTACCTATAAAATCAGGCAGTCCAACCCCTAGGGATAATTCCCAAGAGGATTTATAGTTTATAACATTCATGTGCGCATTCGTTTTTTCTATTATAGTCACCCCTGTCAATGATCTGGAGCCACCGAGAGGACCTACCCGTGGGCTGCACCATCGTCGGCGACCCCCAGCATGATTGCATCAACTTGGCCAAGGTCTTGCATTTTCGCGCAAGCGACAAAGAGAACCTCATGGAAGATCACGCCGAAACAATGCACCGCTTGGCAGCCCCAGATTACCCAGGTAGGGCGTACGCCTTGCCTGTCCCTGAGCGACAGCTTTCCAAGGAGGCTGTTGCCTTGTTGTGGAGTGCATGCATCGATCCATGGCCCAAATGGCAAAACGTCTTCCAACATTCCACAGAAGGTGTTATACAAGAAGCCAAGAATTTTCTCACTTTACCTCGGGTCCAAGAATGCAAAGCTTGGCTGCCTGCCTTCAAAGGGTTTCCACCAAGACGGACCTTGGGGCGGATCGCCAAACGCTTCGGAGCCGACCTGCATCCAACTTGCCAGCCTTTCGGATTCGAAAGTGAGAAGGAATTTCGAAAGGAGATTCGGCGTATCATGCGTTGGTACAAGCATGGCAAAAAAAGCATGCGCAAGAATCGAAACTTACCGAGGAAGGACAATGTACCCGAATATACGAAGGGGTTGAAAACAACTTTCACGAAAAAAGTGCGAACGCACTTCCGGAGGCTGCTGGGCCCCATCCGGCAGGAAGGCCTTTGGGCCTGGCGAGCCATGAGCCGCGCTCTCCGCAAGGCCAGCATCTGCCAACAGAGCCTCGGCTACTCACAAACTAGCCTGCAAACTCCTTCTGGGGCAGCTGGGTTCCACACACACTTTCAACTTGGTGACCGCAAGAAAATCTAATATAAAACCAGCTGCGTCGCCAGAAGCTAACAGGCTAATAGACACAATGGCCCATACTGCTTTGGGGAAGACGCTCTTCCGGTTCTTGAGCCCTTTGGAGAAACAAGATGGGCTAGATAGGATGAACGGATGAACAGCATGACAGCAGCAAGAGCCAATGCCGCAGAAGAAACCAGACAACAACGCCTGACAGGCACTGCTTCCTCCGTTGAAGCCAGTGCCACAAAGTAGCTTCTTGAACCTCTTTTGCCTTGATACTTCCTGTGAAGCTTGCAGCATCTCCACAAAACATCACAACGCAGCTTAGATCTCAACATGCATAGGTTCCTGGTGGACGCAACGAAAGCGTGCTCCAACACAGCATTGCCTTGTCGCACATGCAATGGAGAACCCACTACAATGAGTTTCTTCCAATGATGCCCGTCAACTGACATTCTATCTAGTTGCCATATCATCCCACATGCTATTTGCTTCTATTTGACACACACACATAATATCAGACATTCTATCAGACGCTTTCTCTCGCGTTGTTTGTCTAACATACCTATTTTCAGATGAATTCTGGCATTCTTTTTGAATATACATTCTTCGTGACTTCAGTCTATTTTCCGTACTTCTGATATTTTGGATGCCACTTGTTTGAACCATTCATTGGGCATGCTAGCAGGCATTCTATCTGGCACTTGGTTGTAGCACTGTTTGGGGTCGCTGGGGCCCAGCGGGGACAAGGGAGGAAGAAGGAGAATGAATTTATTGCTACAATCTACAGACATGTACTGTGGGGAATGCACAGCAGCCAAGGAGCGGCACAGTCTCGGTGGAACGTGTGTGGAGCTATTTCCTCTCCGAATTTCCAAGGGCCAACAGATGTATGAGCAAATCCTATTTTGACCTCATGGCAGCTTTGCTCTGGATTCGACACATTCTGCGACATGCTCGTGCAGACAGGTTGCCCACATGGTTGGAAGGAGATGGGTTGGCTGCTACTAAGATCGATACAGTTCTTTCTTTGGCGCGTGCTTGCATGGATGATGAAGATTCAGAAATTTTGGATTTTGGCAGTGTCTTCCAGTGAAATCTGAGATTCCATGACAACCCTGGCCAAACCCCTTCAAAGGAAATCCCGCAAAAAGCCTCCTACTCAGAGGTCTTCAATGGTCTGCCTCCTATGACAGAGAAAAGGGTCCTGGGTTTTACACACTCCGGACACAGTTTTGTGTGATTGTGCTTCAGGAGTGTAGGGCGTACGCCTTGCACCAACAAAGACGTGCTAGAAATGGCAACCGCAACAAACACACCACCCAGACAGCGGCTGAAAAGAACCATCACGCAGAATTTTCTTTTCAAGTCCGAGAAACACAACGATTCAGTGAACAATGATCACCGCGCTGCTTGCTGGATGAGAGCACTTAGGCGGCATGTTGCTTTGATTTTCCACTGTGAGCTTGCTCGCCAGTGGCTGCAAGACGTGAGCTTGCTCGCTAGCAATCAAGTTGACTCCCATGGCGAACCGTGGGCCTACATGTTGTTATGTGCATCAGATACCCGTGGAACTACAACAAATTTGCTCCCAACTTGCAAACCCGCGAGGGCTTATCAACCTCCTACATTGTGTTTCTATATGTATGGTTTCATGTTGATGGAAATATTTCAAACACCTATTCAGACGAGTTCGGCATGGAAATGATTGACATAGATAGTTCACAATGATTGTCGACGACGTATGTCCTCGAAAGGTGCTGACAACATGTGTTTCTTGCACGCTCCATGCTGCACCTGCTTGCCCCACGCTATCTCCTCTGTGAGTATGTGATGTCATTGCAATTCATGCACCGTGATCTGTCTTCGGGGTGTGAAATGCCCCTCCCGATTGAACGCATCCCACTGTGGTCCCGTCATGTGAGTACCGTAATATTGGCTCCAAGCAAGAAAACCTTGCAGACTCCATGGCTCTGAGATCGACAAAAAATAGGCATGGGCGTCTGAGGAGTCCAGCAGCATAAAGGCGCGTGAGTCCATATGTATCTTTTGCTTTTGTTGATGCGTAGACTGCCGCTTATAGCGGCCAAGTCATGCTGCAAATCGCAAAGGCAACAAGCATGTCAACTCATCCGGGCAGTGGGCAGCGGCAAAAAAAAGCAATTGCGAAGGCGTTTCTGGTCCAGCTTGACAACCCATCAATTTTGACACTTGGCTCGCTGAGCCGCTTCCTGGATGAGAGCAAGGCTTGCAAAAAATTGGCTTGATTCGCAGTGGTGAGCTTGCTCGCCAGTAGGTGTGCACAGGTGAGCTTGCTCGCGAGCCATATCGTGCTCATTTGCAAACAGTGACGCAAGAAATCGCATCGTGTCATCACTCGAGCATTCAGCCAGGCTGTCCTGAAATAGCCCGCTTCCATCCAAAATGCGATCCAGGATAGAAGTAACATTATTTGGTTGATATACATACCTGCTTTATTTATCCCCGGTTTCAGGCATTAAAACAGTCACGTTGAGCATGATGCCTTCTAGAGCTTTTTATCCTGCTCGAAGTTGTTGGCCCCTGAACTCAGAGCTCGGAGGTTGCTGATTGCAATGTGTGAATCAGAAGGAGCAGACGAGTCAGCAGGTCAGCCCGAGACCAAACCTGAGAGTGGTCTTGCAGGAGCGCTGTCAACCCCAGAGACTGCATCCAGGCCGCCGCATTCGCCCGCTCCGGCATCAACAAGCGACGGCATTGCCCGCAGATTGTCCTTTTCATCACCCAGCGGAATGCCCACTCCTCCCCCACAGGAACCGCGAGAGGAGATCCCGTCGCCACCCTTGCCGTCGCCAACGCCGCCCGACTTCGAGACTCCACCGCAAGCAGGCTTGCCCAAAGCCGAATCAAGCAAATGGGGCTTCACCTTTCACGCACCCAAGAACAAAGCGCAATCAATCCAGGAACCCGTCGAGCCTTTCCTTGCCAAGTTGCACAACGCGCAAGATGAAGACCAGGTGCTGGATGTGCTGTGGCCCCCCTACTTGTTTCAAAACATGAGGACCTGCGATGAAATCTTTGACACAATTCAATCCAAACTCAGCGAAATCTGGCAAGATACAAGAACACACAGGGAAATCGCCTTGGATTCAGAGTTCACACTTGCCAAAGTGTTTCCCAGACCGTTCTACAAGGCAGCGGAGGCCGTCGCTCTGCACAACGGATGGCATTTGGAAAGCTTCATGTTGTCACTCCTCAATAATTTGCCGTTCATTGAACACAGGGCCACACGTCTGACTCCAACAGCCGGGAAACAATTGGAGCAACTCGTGCAGATTCCTGCCGTGACTTCTTCGGCCCCGCCGCCAAAAGATGGAGACACGGAAAGCAATGGTGCAAAGCGTAGGAAGACCGAGGACACAGAGGAAAGCAACGAGCAAGCAGAAGCCCGTGATGCCCAAGATCCCGACCTCCAGGCATGGCTCCAAGAAGCCAGCAAGATGTATGGAGCTGACGGCCTCTTGTCTGTGAAGCCAGGTGAATATGTCCACCAGATAAGCCCTGGCATCCCAGTGATGCTTGCAGGGCCGGCCAGCAGCAGGAAGAGTTCCCAGTGTGAGTTCACCCGAAGCTTGCTTCAGGCACGGTGAGGAACAAACATTGTTAGTTTACACCGCACAGACATAGTTCATTCTAAGCATAAATGACACGGGGAATTCATCTCATCAGGATTCGCGATTCGCACCAGACGAAATGAAGCAGTGCAGCCTGGTGGAGGCCACGCTCAGAGGAGTGTCTGGATCTCAGAAGTCACACAGCCATACCAAACATAACGAAGAATCCAGTTCCATTGTCATCTTGAAACCCCGAAGAAATATTGCTCATTCAAAGAGCTGTCAGGCCTCACATGCGCATATACACAGACAGACACAGACACAGACACAGACACATACAGATACACATACACACACACCATGATTGCAGGCGCACAGCTATCATCAACACTGGCGCCGTGGCTGTGATCAGTGATGAGCTCAGCAACACACTCCAAACACCTTGGTCCGATACCAGCCAAGGGTTTGCTTTTCTGTCGAAAAGCAAACTCAACACCTGGAGTCAGGCGGAAGCAGATTCCAAGATTACTGGCCAAGAACGCATAGGATTGACTTGCTACAAAGCCTTGGTGAAGCTCTATGGCCAAGTGGAAGCATGCGAGTGGAGCTTGAAACCAACACCGAACGGGTTCCCAAAGCGCATGTCGGTGGCGTTTAGTGGCCCGCGCAATCCGCAGGATGAGGATTGCGGAGAAAAAATGAGCACTGGCATCTTGCAGTCTCTGCATGACTGGCTTCTCGGAAAGGTGTCCAACAAACCTTGTCGGGTGGCACCTACGGCGATTTCCGCAACTTGCCAAACACCCATCACCATGTCTAACCTTATCTGATTATAGCACACTATAACACAGCCATACGACTTTGCACCCAATTTATTGCAACTGGTTTCCCCGGAAAGCTCCTTGCAAATCAGACAGAGCATAGAAAAAATAAACATATTTTCTTTTGCGCAGCTGAGGCAGAGATCTTAAAGACAGTCAGGTCAGCTACCAATGAATGGCTGGACAAGAAAACTGAGGAATGGAAGGACATAGACAAAAGCTGGGCAACAAAGCTCTCTTTCATGACCAGCGACATCATCCGCTTTGCCGCGGTCAATATGCGCATTGCAGAATTCTTTGAAGCAATGACTCCTGCTTTCAAGGAGAAAGACACCACGACAAGAGTGACCTTCAACCACTTCGAGGTGGTGGCCGCCTGTTGGCTTTGGCTGCGCCAAGTGCACCTTGTCAGAGGCGCCTTGAACGCATTGACAGACACCGTCACACCAAGATTAATTCTTTTCAACCATGGATGCGTTTGAATTAATATGTATTGATAACAAACACACAAACACACACACATATATATATAGACTGCTCCAAAGACAACAATGCCTAAACATTCACGCGAACAGACCATCCACATGTGGACTTTCTGCTCAGGTTTGGCCAACTTCATGGACTCCATGGAAGGCAAGTTGGACTTCAAAGAACGGAGTCTCGCAAACGAAATGGTCAAAGCGCAGCCACAAGAGTCCAAAAGAGCACCGTGCTTGACAGGTGAAGACTTGTTGATGCACCAAATCATGGAATTACCATGCACTTCAGGAGGAGTGGAATTCAACACCAGCCAGATCAGGGAAAAGATACGCAACAAGTATCGAAGTGATAACAAAATTGCAGAGAAGATCTTGGCCGCGGTACAAAAACTTGAAGACAACGGGTTGTTACTGATGAAAAGGCACGAAAAACCCAACAGAGGCGGCCGCAAAGTTCAGACATATGCAAAGCCAACTTTGAGCCAGGTGGAAGCCAACCAAAAGGCCACGGAAGAGCGCATGCGCTTGAATATCGGAAAAGACAAATTCCCATGACATGGGAAATCACAGGCAATGTCATCTGAACATGGTTGGCCCGATGTCTTCTTATGAATGCAAATTCGGACGTTGCTGTCACAGCTTTTGCTTCGCGGCATGCGCCTGGCACGTCTGGTGTCCTTGCTTCAGCAGCGTTTGCCATGGATGGTGTAGGGCGTACGCCTTGCGCCAAAAGTGGCGTGCTACGCATGGACACCGCAAATTAAAGGGCGTGTGCGGTCCTGTGCTCGCTTCAGTATAATAGTATAGCTTTTGCCATGGACGGTGTAGGGCGTACGCCTTGCGTCACAAATGGCATGCTACACATGGCAGCCGCATAAAACTCATCAACCTGTGCCAAAAATAGCGGTCAGTTGAGAAAATACCAAGATCCCACGAAAGCTGCAGTTGAAGAAGCTTTCTTTTTCAAACGATATTTGTTTCTTTGTTCTGGAGTAGCTGTCCATTGCAGGATGTGTGTAAAGCAGGAATTTTCATCAGGTCATGAACTTGGGCCTTAAGACATGTCTTGAAAGTCATACATTTTTGACACACAATCAGAAGTCCGAACGCACTTGGTGTGTATTTTTTCTCCTCTTCTTTCAATCCCTGAACCAGGCTTGACCTTGCTGACCCTTTTTCATGCCTATAGTCAGCTTGCTGGCCGTGTTTGTTTCTTTCTTGTTGATGGTCAGCTTGCTGGCCGTGTGTCTGTTTCTTTTTGTGTGTTTATGGTTGGGGTCCGATGCTTGCTTCCTCGCCAAACCGCTTCGCAGTGCTGAATGTCATGCAACCAGAAAACATTTACACGCAGTTTCTGTTCACATTCTAAAAGATATGTTCATGAGCCACAGCCATTTGGTCACTAACATATAAAATTGCAGCCGCTTCTTTCCTTGCCTTTTTGCCATGACCGCGATCACTTCAGATGGTGTTTGGATCTAGACTGTAATTAGTGCAGCGTGCCAGGAGAAAGCTCAGGTGTTGCAGAACTTCAGCGGCATCCTGACTATTGCAAGATTTGATTTGCAGACACCAGCTTTTGGTCCATTGCCTGACCGAGCAAGGCCATCCTGCCCGGAGTTTCAACCGTGCCAGGTACTGCAAGACCAAGAGGTTCAGAGACAGTATGCAGGAGCATTATCTTTGGTGATCCTGAAGCAGACGCCCTTTTCGGCAAATCGCCGACGCTCTGGCTAAGCTACAGAGGTTCATTGCATCTTAGAAGGGGCAGCCTGTGCCCTCCAAGGTAGTTACGTCTTTAAAGGGTATAGACTTGAACGATTGCGGAAAAGAGAAAGTTTTGTCAAGCGGACAGAATCAGCTTGGTGTTTTTGGTTTATGGTCATCTTCCTGGCCCAGTTGGTGTTTTTTAGTTGTTTGCTGGTCGGCTTGCGGGCCCTGTTTTTGTCGATTTTGGTTTATGGTCAGCTTGCTGGCCCTGTCTGTGCTTTCCGTTAATGGTCAGCTTGCTAGCCCTCTTTGTGTGAGTGTCCGTGTTTTTGCAGACGGATCTTTTACGGTCCCACCAACGTCAGGTTGGGGGTGGGGTGGGGTGGGGCGTCAACGTTCATGTTCATCTTCACACATGATTGACTCTGACATAAATTCCACGTCTTGCGCACGCTACGTCACAGGTGCGGTCTTGGAGGTGGGGTGAGGTGTGGTGGCGTGGCACGTTTAAAAAAACTTTTTTGAACATGTTCATACATAGAACGACTTTAACAAAAGATCCAGGTCTCTTCCACCCTATATCGCAGGTACGGTCTGGGGGGTGGGGTACATGTTCATACATTATTGATTTTTTGAAAAATTGCTTCTTTGAAAATTTAGAAGGTCTCGCCAGTGAAGGTGAGAATGGCCAAGAAGACTTGTTGAAGAAGACAGGCATGGCTTTGAGACAGTTGATGACCTGAAACGAGTCGAAGCAAAATGCCATGCGCAGCTCTCTGAGAAAAAATAACTTCAAATTTGTGTCATTCTTAGCTTTGGAGCTTTTGAAAAATGATTTGGGAGGCAAACAAAACAAAAATCAAATGGCCAGCGCGAGATTGGTGGCAAAAGTTCATTTTTTGGCCAGCTTGCTGGCTCAGCACTTGCGTTCAACCTCAAGCTTCCATTGCATGGAAAATTCCAATGGTTTAAGGTTCATGATTCAAATGCCTGAAAATCATGCTGTAACAAGATAAGAGTGATGTAAGAGGTACTAAATAAGAAATATGTAATTCACAGTGTGTCACCAACAACTCAGCCATTTCTGTTCACTTTCCCTTGCCGCTGCACCTGTGTGCTTTCTAGGAGGACCTATATATATCATTTGACATGTTTGTGTGCATGGTGCATGAATGGACCATCATGCGTGACACATTTTAACAATGTGGGATTGAGAGCATATGTTTAGCAAAATCCTGCGACCCAAATAACGCGCAAAACGCCCCCAAATTTCCCGCACCTGCGCGCAAAGACTCTCAAACGCGCGCAAATTTTGATTTCTGGTAATTTCAGGAGTTGGTTTGCAAACGAGGCATTGCTGAACCACATTTGAAGAAAAATGAGTTCAATCGCTCTTATGCCCACTCTGTCTGTTTGAATTTGCCAATCAAGCACCGGCTTGCAATGCGGTCCAGGTCCTCGCTAAATTAGGCCTTTGCTAACGGGCTTGTTAAACCAGGCCTTCAGGACTGAGGGTTTCTCTATGCGATTATTTTTGAGGTCGTATTTTTGTGCGACTTAGCCGAGCAAGGTTCCACCCCCAAAGATATCCCATGCTTCAAGAATCGACGATGCACTTTCCAGATTTGAGAAAAAAAGATACCGTGAAAAAAAAGTGAAAAGGCCGTGAAAAACCAGTGAAAACCCCCTGAGAAGGCCGTGAAAAACCCGCAAAATCAGGTTTGTGAGGTTTGTGCAAAAAAAGAAAAAGACACTGTGTTTGTAAACAAATTTTCTTAGAGTGCTCTCGCTGTATGTAACTTCTGCTGGTCTTACAGTGCGGAATTTTCGAATCTTTTCAAGGTATGAGTTTTTTGGGAACTTTAGTCATTTAGGTCCTTTATTCGAACGGCCGCGTTAAACTTGTCCTTTAGACTGACTGGGTTACATTATACCTTAAGCGCATAGATTTTTCCGAGCAATGGAAGCTTGGATCATGCAAAGTTCAATGCGTCATTGACTTTCACAAATGATGCCAAGCTCATTTGTGGTAAATTTCCAAGGAACACATTGTGTTTTGTAAGCAGTCATGCGTCCCAGGTCCTATTGCAAGGTTATAGACACCAACTCTCGTATACTTGGCTGCCAGCTGTTGATGAACTTGCTGCATGCTAACATGCAATGGCCGTTGAACGGGTCAATGCACCCTTGTGCGGTTGATTCGGCCGATGGTCGCAGCATGTATATTGACAAACGCGGTGCACCGGCCTCAGCACAGCGACCGGAGCAACAGCGTACCAGCCCAGGCGCAGCACCCGGCGCATCGGCGCAACCGCGCACACACACGCACACACGCGCACACGCATTATGTGAACGACGTCTCGGCGTATTTGCAGCGCAGACCCCGCGATCGGCGTAACGGTGCATCGGCGCTAACAAAGCGATCGGCGTATCGACGTAAACACAGCGATCGGCGTAACGGCGCATCGGCGCAGACACGGCGATCGACGTAACGGTGTATCAGCGCAAACACGGCGATCGGCGTAACGGCGTATCAGCGCAAACACGGCGATCGGCGTAACGGCGTAAACACAGCGATCGGCGTAACGGCGCATCGGCGCAAACACGGCGATCGGCGTAACGGCGTATCAGCGCAAACACGGCGATCGGCGTAACGGCGTATCGGCGTCAACACGGCGATCGGCGTAACGGCGTATCGGCGCGATCGGCGCAAAAACACCGATCGGCGTAACGGCGTATCGGCGCAAACACGGCGATCGGCGTAACGGCGTATCGGCGCAAACACGGCGATCGGTGTAACGGCGTATCAGCGCAAACACGGCGATCGGCGTAACGGCGTATCAGCGCAAACTCGGCGATCGGCGTAACGGCGTATCGGCGCAAACACAGCGATCGGCGTATCGGCGTATCGGCGCAAACACAGCGATCAGCGTATCGGCATATCGGTGTAAACACAGCGATCAGCGTATCGGCGCATCGGCGCAGACACATCAATCAGCGTAACAGCCATCGGCGCAGAATGGGCGTGTCGACATGCAGCGCAGCGACAAGTGTAAAACACAGAGATCGGCGTATCGGCGTATCGGCGCAAACACACCGATCGGCGTATCGGCGTATCGGCGTACACACAGCGATCGGCGTATCGGCGCAAACACACCGATCGGCGTAACGGCGTGTCGGCGCAAACACACCGATCGGCGTATCGGCGTATCGGCGTAAACACAGCGATCAGCGTATCGGCGTATCGGCGTATTTACGGTTACGGACCCCAATCCCGAACACGCTGTCAATGAGACCTGACATCACATAACAATACATTCATGAAGGGTGGTGTGAGACTTTACATCACATACTGTAACAATACATTTACGCAGGGTGGTGTGAGACTGTGAGAATTTACATCACATAACAATACATCATGAAGGGTGGTGTGAGACTGTGAGACTTTTACATCACATAACAATACATCATGAAGGGCGGCGTGAGACTGTGAGACTTTCAATCCCATAACAATACATTCATGAAGGGTGGTGAGAGACTTTATGGATGTGTAGGTGTTGCCGCAAAACGCATTGTAATGGAAAAGGCATTGTACTGGCTGCATGAATGTTGCATAGGCGAGTGGATGCAAATCGTGGTGTAATGGCTGCATGGATGTGTAGGTGTTGCTGCAAAACGCATTGAATGTTGCATGGGACTTGTGTTGGGGAGGAAGCGGAGCACGAAACCTTGTGTTTCTCCGTGTGAAGTGGCTGCAGGCGGCGATGAAAGGTACCTCCTGTGTGCGGCGGGTGCGGCTGCGGCCGTTTCGGGGTCGAATCGGTTCCTCCTCTGTGTTCTGCAACGAGTGGATGCAAATCGTAATGTAATGGCTGCATGGATGTGTAGGTGTTGCTGCAAAGCGCATTGTAATGGCTGCATGAATGTTGCATGAGGCTTGTGTTGGGGAGGATCGAAGCCGGAGCACAAAACCTTGTGTTTTTCCGTGTAAAGTGGAAAGGTACCTCCTGTGTGAGGCGGGTGCGGCTGCGGTCGTTTCGGGGCCGAATCGGTTCCTCTGTGTTCTGCAACTAGTGGATGCAAATCGTAGTGTAATGGCTGCATGGATGTGTAGGTGTTGCTGCAAAGCGCATTGTAATGGCTGCATGAATGTTGCATGAAGCTTGTGTTGGGGAGGATCGAAGCCGGAGCACAAAACCTTGTGTTTTTCCGTGTAAAGTGGCTGGAGACGGCGATGAAACGCTCTTGTGTGCGGCGGGTGCGGCTGCGGTCGTTTCGGGGTCGAATCGGTTCCTCCCCTGTGTTCTGCAACGAGTGGATGCAAATCGTGGTGTAATGGCAGCATGGATGTGTAGGTGTTGTTGCAAAACGCGTTGTAATGGTTGCATGAATGTTGCATGGGTCTTGTGTTGGGGAGGAAGCCGGAGCACGAAACCTTGTGTTTTTCCGTGTAAAGTGGCTGCAGGCGGCGATGAAACGTACCTCGTGTGTGCGGCGGGTGCGGCTGCGCTCGTTTCATCGTTGAATCGGTTCCACCTCTGTGTTCTGCAACGAATGTATGCAGCAGATGCGCACAATGCACACACGCACGAGCCTGGCTGGGGCATGGCGCATGCAAGTTCTATAGATGAGAAGGGGCGTATAGTATATCCCTGAGGCAACTTCCGCCCCGCCTCGTGCGGGCACTACTGGTATATAGTATATATATAAATATAATTAAATATATATATATATATTATAAACTAAAATGCAGTAGCAGCATTCTGGTAAACTCGTGTGCCACCTGGGTCCTTCAATTCGAATGCTGACACCACTGGTACATATTATGCAATGCAAACCATTTAGACTTTTGGCACCAGCGGTCCCAGGTCCAAAGAAGTTTGTGCTTGGCTGATGAAGCAAGCATGGAGGCCAGGGGCCAAGAGCTGTTTGGAAAACCCTCCTGAATTATTGAAGCAGTGTCTAGCAGAGTCTAGAATAGAGCTCTGGCAGTTTGGACACTTTTCCGATCTTTTCATTATATATTTCAATTCAGTTGATTCCACATTGCTTACAGTTGCAACGTGTTGCGACCGTTGATACCACCAGTGGTTTGCAGTGCATTTTCCTGAAAGGACCTGGCGAATTTGGCTGAATGCTTCGTGGCACTGCGTTTGCGACTGCCCTTGCGAGACCTTTCCATGGCAGTTTCTTGGTGAGATCAGCTGACGTGTTTATCTATGTTGTCCAGGCTCGCTCCATCTGATTTTAGGTAAATGATGGCCACAAAAGGGGACAACCGGGTGATTTTGCAACTTTCTTCAGCCACATTTTCCCCCTTAGTATTTGGGGTGTTGGGAACAACCCTATTATCCAACAGGTGGTCAGATGGGGCCTGTTTTAGCCCTGGCTGCCCTCAGAAACCCCCGCAAAGATGCAGGAATGTGGACATTGAACCTAGGTCAACTTTGTGCATGTTTGTTCCTGATGTTGAGGCCATAAAGTTGTGATGTCCCAAAGTTTCAGAGTCTGAATTGCACATCGAATGGTTTGTTTGATTTGAAAGAAAACAAAACCACGTGAAACTAATTATTTGGCTTTGGGGTCTAGAATTTTGATGAATTTTGAGAGGTAGTGTACCATACTGTTCCATATTGTACCACGATATTTGATTTGCAGCACTACCATGCCAATCGGTACAGAGGTGAATTGTCAGTGGCAGTGGCAGTGCCTTGAAGGATGACCATGGGCAATTTGGGACCTTGGGAGCTTCTCCACTGAGCTCCAAAGAGTTTGAGCCAAGGTCCACTCCAAGTTGGCACCTGAAGCACGAGCCTTGGGGGCCTTGGGGGCCTTGGGGATGGCTTGTGGCGCCCTTTCTTTCAGAAAAGATGTTTTTTACGTGTAAAAACATACGGAAGCTTTGGAGAAGACTGGGGCTGTCAATGCCTGTCATGAGTTTGCAGGAGTCCTTTTCCATCGTTTCCACATTTGGCATCCGCATTCATAAACTGGTTATCCTTGTTTTTTGTGACTGGAAACAGTCACCATCTCAGGTTGTGCCCAGCCTGGTGCGAATCGTGCGATGTTGGGGTCAGGGAACTTTGGTACACCCAGCCTGTTTGGTTGTTAATTGCCATTACAATAAGTGCATTTGCATAATTTGCTCATATGTGTATGTTCTAGCATCCATGCTGGGGTTTTGGCAAAGCGGTTGGTATAGCAAGTGCCATGCAAATAGCCGGGGTACAAGATGTAGAAGCCCTTGCCAGTATTTCTCAGACACTTTCGAGTTTTGCAACCAGCACCTCAACAGCATGAAGGTGGGCCGACGTGAGGCTGACTCATTCTGGACGTTGTTTTAAAGCAATGGCCCGCTGCTTCGAGAGTATTTAGCAGCTAGCTGTACTTTTTTCTATATTGCCATTCAACACCACCACAAGAGAAAGCTGAGGTTGAAGCCCAATGATTTTGTTCAGTAAAATTCATAGACAAATAGAAACCATATTATATAAAATGATATAACGTGATATAAAATTATATAAGCTGTTTGGACACCTGTGCCTGGACACCTTGCTTGCAAATCTGTTCCTGGGAGCTTTGCTTGGGAACCCTTGCTTGCCTCGATTGGGAACCTGTTCCTGGAAACCTGTTCTTGGAAACCTGCCCTTGAAAGTATTCCGGCGAACCCTGCTTGGAAACCTGTTCTTGGGAACCTGTTCTTGCAAACCTTGCTTGGGGACCTTGCTTGCGAACCCGTTCTTCGAAACCTGTTCTTGGAACCTGCTCTTGGAAACCTTGCTTGGGAACCTTGCTTGGGAAATCTTGGGAACCTTGCTTGGGAACCTTGCGTGGGAACCTTGATTGGGAACCTTGCTTGGGAACCTCTTCTTGGGAACCTCTTCTTGGGAACCTTTGCGAACCTTGCTTGGGAACCTTGCTTGGGAACCTGGCTTGGGAACCTTGCTTGGGAACCTTGCTTGGGAACCTTGCTTGGGAACCTTGCTTGGGAACCTTACTTTGGAACCTTGCTTGGGAACCTTGCTTCGGAACCTTGCTTCGGAACCTTGCTTGGGAACCTTGCTTGGGAACCTTGCTTGGAAACCTTGCTTGGGAACCTTGCTTGGGAAGATTGCTTGGGAACCTGCTCTTGGGAACCTTTCCGAATGTTTGGAAACCTCTTCCTGGGAACGTTTCGAAACCTTTGGGAACGCTTGCTTGGAATTGCTTGGAATTGCTTGGAAACCTTGCTTGGGAACCTTGCTTGGGAGCCTTGCTTGGAAACCTTGCTTGGGAAGCTGTTCCTGGGAACCTTGGGAACCTTGCTTGGGAACCGCGTCCTGGGAACCTTTGCGAACCTTGCTTGGGAACCTTGCTTGGGAACCTGGCTTGGGAACCTTGCTTGGGAACCTTGCTGCTTGGGAACCTTGCTTGGGAACCTGGCTTGGGAACCTTGCTTGGGAACCTTGCTGCTTGGGAACCTTGCTTGGGAACCTGCTTGGAAACCTTGTTTGCGAACCTTGCTTGGGAACCTTGCTTGGGAAGATTGCTTGTGAACCTGGGAACCTTGCGCAGTGGGATTTTGGCTGCTCCGACCTGCTCCGGGATCTTTACTATAGCTGAAGACCCCAAGCTTATGCTGTTGGGGAATGATGTAACATGATATAAAATTATATAAAATTATAAGATGATATAAGATGATATAAAACGATGAAATCTTTTAGACTGACTGAGTGATGTTTGTTGGTTCCCAGCTCCCAATCTAGAGGCCTCCGAGTTGGCCCTGTACATCTATGAGGTGCTGCTTGATGTGAAAATATGACAGGATAAGAAGCTGCAATTATCTCAAATATTAATATATATATATATATATTATATCAATATATGGATATATAAAAAATAATATATGATAATGATATATGATACGTTTCACGATGTTTCTCACATTTGTTTCGCCATTTCGCAGGAGAATGTATAGATTTTCAAGAGGATCCAAGAGGACTCACACCCTGTTGGATTTTGGCACTTTATCTTTCGGCTCGAAAGGACTGAGCTGTGCAAAGAAGATTGCGGAACCATCAAGTGCAATGTGTTGCACAAATACTTCTCTAGATTCTAGATGCTCACATTATTCATTGTGTAGCCGTAGCACTTAGGGTACAGTCTTCGGTATTCTGGTTGATAACAGTGATGGACAGCAACTCAGGCATGACCATTGCTGCAGTCGCAGGTCTTGTTCATAGGAGGAACATCATAAAACGTTTCCTTGTGAGGTGACATGCCCTTTAGTGTCACTGATGACTTTTTTTGCCACAGATCACGGTGTTGGATTCAAGCAGTCTATTGAAGCTCTGCGCAGCATGGAGGTGGTAAGGCTGGTGGCAAATATTCCATACACCAGTCATGTCAGAGAAGTTGACAACAGACAACATATACCCATAGCCATACCGGGCCATACCCATGTCGCTTTCAGCTTCCATGGCGTCCAAACCAGCCTCGTTCATCCCTGCCAAAGACCCTTGCTTGCGTAGACTTTCCAGTATGATGCATTTGAAACTTTGCTTTGTCACATGGCAAACATTGGTAGACCCTTCGATTTAACACCGGAATCAATTGCTCACACTTCAAGTACACAACGCTTCCTTTCCATGTTGGTTCCTTCCAGCTGATGTCCCTGGCCGTCCTGGTGTCTCTTCCAAGCTTGTCTGAGGTGGACAGCAGAGTCGCACGCGGCTTTCCTTCCACGTTGTGGGTTGGAAGCAGAAGTCCAGGAGGGTTTATCACAATCCATGAGCTGGGAAATTCTATTACTGAGTGTAACAACTCTGCTATGTGACAGGGTTGCGAAGAAACAGCGTTGGGTTGGATGATTTGAATTTATCGAACTCAGATGCGGAGAGTGAGCAGCATAGCTTTGTTGTCCGACCTGCTGAAATATCCTCTACGGATGTTGCTTGTCGTACCACTGTGTAGCAGTGGTAGTGGCAACAGAGACTATCCCTGTTTTGCCATCCCAGAGCAGTGTGTCGCAGCACTCTTCTCGCAACCCATGACCATGGATCGAAGAACGGAGTTCTCAAAAAAAGTTGTGTTCGAAAGAATACATGAGCAAAGTTTCAAAAGGTCCATGCAGAAACCCTTTACTTGAGAGGTCTTGCAAACTACACAAAGCTATAACCCGACAACCATGTAAAGCGATATAGCGAAATACCTAAAGCGACAACTTTTGCTCATGACAGTCTTTGTGACCCTTACTTTTGGTCCTTTCTCACATCATTGAAACATCCACAAACTCAAGATTTATACACATCTGCTCCGCATTGAAACCGGTGACCAAACCGTTGAAAGTTTGGAAAGGATCCCAGTGGACGCCATTGGCACCTCTGGGGTGCTTTGTTGCCTGGTCGGCAGCTCAGAGTGCCTGGGATACACCCTAACCCCGCGAGTTCATCATTCCCATTAGAAATTGCCATCAATATATATAAAATAAAATAGAGGGTACTCGTATAAGATGGTAGGGGTACCCCATTTTCAAACAAACCTATGAGGTACTATACCATGATAGGGGTTCACTAGATGGGTCATATATCATTGTCATTGAAGATCATTCAGCGGTGATGCTCCTGGTGCCCCATTGCTATCATGACATTTCCCGCATTTTCAGGTGCCGCAGTCATTCCCGGCGCGGAGTGGTCCGAGTGGTCCTTCGAGCAAGGTCACTCGTCCTGAAGTTGGCTTCGGACGCTTCATGAAGCTAAGCAAAAGTTGAGACGCAAATCATAAGCAGATCTCATATTTCAGCACACATATCCCAATGTCTTTCCGTCGTTCTGTTGGGGGAGCCCCCGTGTCACTATTTTCATGATTTTCCAGATGTCTATACTATATATAAGTCTATTATATTCTATTCAATAATAATTATTCTATACAGATATTGACTTCTCAAGGGTGCACAACAGCTTGGGGGAAGTTTGTTTATCGCTGCCACGGCTGCCACGGCTGCCGCAGCTGCCACAGCTGCCACAGCTACCAGGCCAAAGGAGCCTCCAGCCCCATGGACGTTGGTGGAGGCGCCGGCTGGTTCCATCAAGAGCTGCTACTACTGGAACCAGGAGAAATCCGCTTTTTGTCGGATGCCGGACGCACTCTGACGCACTGAATGGATTCAAGTAATGATAGTATTTAATACACCGATTCTAAGCAGAAAACAACGGTGGTTTCAACATGTTTCAACAACCGACATCATGTTCAGCCAGGCTGAAGCACATGCTTCAGCCTGGGTCAGTTTCACAGGAAACAGGAGAAACCTCGTGGGATCCCCCAGCCGAGGCTCCGGGGATCTCGGCGCGCAATGGAACATCCGAATATATCCGAATTCAAATGTTAAGCTTAAAAAGTTTAAATGAGCAAGGTCCATACCATATCACACCATGCTATCCTGAAGGTATGCTGAAGGGGCTCGACCATGCTTGACCAAGTTTGATGCCGTGAAGAAAGGATGCTTAAAGATATGCTGCTTAAAGAAGGTGGTGCTCAGACACATTTAAGTTGGAGATCAAGGTGTTGATCATATTTCAATATACTTCATAACGGTTTCAACTCACAGACATGCGCTTTGCGCAGACGTGGCTTCCGCTGCTTCCACGTGACATGACCGAAGCCGCCACAGGCAAAAGCAGACGCATCCGCTGGCCCAAGACTTGGAAGATCTCGGTGACCTAAGAACAAAGAACTTGGCTGCTGCCCCTAAAACCCAGCAAACTCCAGCATATTAGACTCTCCAGCTTGGACAAAGCAGCCATGTACCTGTAATTAGACGTAATTAGGTGCTGATGGCACTGTAATGCTTGGAACATATTTTGAACCTTTTTTTACGTGCTTCAGCTAAAACCCCGAATTATGATGAATTGTGGGAGATCGATAGAGATCAACTTCCTCCCAGGAGCCTTGTCACTCTCAGGTCAGTGGCGTGCAGTGAGGTATCGTTCTTGGAGTTTCATGGAGCTTCATGAGGGACTTGCCAAAGATGGCATTTATATACTAATATATATTTATATCCCTTCATGATATCTATGCGCAAGGCAATATCACAAGATATCACAAGTATACACGCTTCGCACATATTTGGGCTTAGCTGCTGGTCGACACGGTCCTCGGGTGGAAATGCAGCCCTTTCCAGGTCTGACGATGGTGCATCCTACTACTACAATGAGGCCACAGACCTGGCCATGGGATGTGGTGCATGGTGCAACATGGGATGCTGCGCCTTTCTTGTTCATAACTATTGGCTTGGAGAAAGACGGCATACGGTTTATTACGTACATATGTATATATATATATACATATGTTTATCATTAGATAGCTGTCACAAAACTACATTGTTGATAATGATATATCACAAAGGGTACTAGAGCTGTTTGCAACAAATCGAAAGGTGACGCGCTGTCGCTTCATGCTGGATGTGTTGCAATTCTTCTGAGAAGTGCTATATAGTCAAACTTGACGCCATTGGCACTATTTAACGAGTTTGAACTCTTTTTCCCTTGGAGGAATTTATTGGAGGATTGTTCTGGATCTGCTTGAAGAGCAATTGCTTTTCCCAGTAGGCCCTCTTTGGCGATGTTTGGAGACTTCGCCAGGTGACCATGGAAACCAGCTGGAGTCTCCCCAAGGACAGGGCTGTGGGGCATGACATGGGCATGCTGGATGTCATGGGATAAGACAAACTCCACCTGGGAATGGAAACATGAAAAACGATTGGATGTGTAGAAAGGCTCCTGGAAAGTTCCAACATCACGAACCAACTCGTTTGGAGCTGCTGCTGACAGGATGCGGTGCTTGTTGATGAGGCAGCCTCAGCTGCTGGGAATGCGCTGCAGCTCCGATTTGAGTTTTGTGAGCGGAGTTGAGCCAATCCTGCCGCCTAGAAAGTTAAGAAGAATCACTTGCACCAAGTTGAACAAACTCATCCGTGCTCCATTCACCTTTCGGGCATTTGTGGACATCGTCAAGGAGGTTTGGATTCCCATGGATTCTCTGATACCTCTGACAAGTCTGCCTTGGCAGGAGCTCGATCCGGTGCAGGCACAGGCTTTGCATTCTCCGGCCTTGTCAACGACTAAATACGATTGGCATTGGAAACCACTTCCTTACTGATCTTTGACTGCCTTCAGGAAGAACGTGACGTTGAGGATCTCGAGGCATCTTGCCACCAACGTTGGTCGCGTTGTGACGACATCTTGCAACGCTGCATAATTTTGCCGGGGTTTCCTGCAGTCACTGTAGCAGCAATGCAAAATAGTGCAAACATGGGAGACATCTCAAAATACGAACAGGTTTGTTTCAGTGGCATTTTTGTGTCAGGTTTTTCTCCAGGTTTTCCCGTTTCTTTTTGATCCTTTTTCTAGCTCCAGGAGGATCTTGATGAGGAGCTGGAGGAGCCGGAGGAGCCGGAGGCACGGATGCTTCAGATGGGCAGAAGGTATGTTGCTCAGTTCTGGTGGCAATGGTGTACCATGTGTATCATCGTAGTACGACCGTCTTACCAATTTGTTAACATTCTATTTAACATGTCTCAACATGTCCTTACATGTCTTTAACATGTTTTAAGGTAGGTTCCACCAGTGCTGAGTTCTTTAACAATCTCATTGCATGAAGCGTGATTGACGCAGCTCCTATTTTTTAAGGACGAATTTCAATGTAGTGCAAGGTCATTTGGCTGCGGCTACTCACTTCAAAAGTTGCCATTCCAAAGTGACTGCAACCTGTTTCAGGAGGATATGGATGAAGAGGCGGAAAGTGGGGAGGGTCCAGGAAAACCAGGATTTGCTTTGCTTGAGAATAGAACTTTTTGACAAATTCCATGAAAGCGGTTCTGAGCTTTATACATGTTTTTGCTCACATTGACCAACCATCAAGACTTGCCAATAATACAACGAAACAGGTATTCCGGCATAATGGGCCTACAGAATTGAACATGTTGAAAAACAAATCAGCAAAGGTGACGGCCCAACAAGCGAGTCCGCTGCAAGGCTTCTCCATCCACGGGAAGTCGGGCACTGCCTACCTCCAAGACCTCCAAGGTGGAAGTGACACGTTCCTACTTAGCAGGCCTTCTTCCCATTCCTTTATTGAGGCTGATGACTCTTTTGTGTACTCAGAGAACGTGTGCCTCGTATATCCTCTTGATTCCCATTGATATTATGTATGTATATTAATAATATAATATAATTTTATATAAAGGATAGAAAAGTGATTCTCCACTATTTTAGTTGGATTTTATTTGTGTAGCTTTTTATGGGTTGCTTTCATATTTTAATGTAAAGATATGTAATATAACACACATATACATATATATATATAGTAGTCATTGACCCATGCTTGATGCTTGCAGGAGATTGACTACTCCACTCTCACGGTGGTTGAGTTGAAGGAGCTGCTGTCCTCTCGTGGACTCAAAGTCGGCGGTCGCAAGGCTCATTATCCGCATCACGAGTTTATCCACATTCATATTTAATATTTATAATATATAATATATATATATATAATATATATAATATAATATATATAATATATAATATATATAATATATAATATATATAATATATAAATGCGTCCTACCTTAGGAAATTATTTTGAGGTGGGGGTTGGTTCCAAAATAATTTTTTTAAAAACCCTTTCCAATTTTTAACATAAATTTTATGTTAAAATCACCCGACAAGAGCCATAGCAAAATAATTTTTGCACCCGTCCCTTGATGATGGTGCAAAATAATTTTCCACCT